>APFE031466516.1:265052-299561 GCA_000404065.3 Pinus taeda
TCATGAAAAAAAAAAAAAAAAATCCAAGTTACAATTAAAAAAATCAAACCGAAAAGGAACTCCAAAGGAAAAAATTAGTGACCAAAATGTTTTTTCTTCATTATCCACATGGGTCAACCGAAGTCTGAGTCAGTGATTTCAAACCACTTCAAACAAGTTTGAAGTTGGATTCCCTGACATGTACCATCCTAGGACAACTGATTTCAAGATGACTTGGAGATATTCAGCCCCCAAGGGATCCTCTTGTCCTTATCTCATGTCATTTTCAAATTAATGAGATAAGTGACGGAAGGAGGAGTTAAAAATTCTATATAAACATGCATTGGAAGACCAAAAACAAGAGGCAATGTTATGCTAGAAAAATTTCTCCCAAGAAATTCTACATTTCATTAGAGCTTTGTGATCTCAGAAAAATTTTTCCCAAGAGAATCCTACATTGCATTGTTGAGAGAGTTCTATCACCATTGGGATCTTATATTAGCTTCTTTGAGAGAGAGACAAAGAGAGATTTTTGCATAGGAGAGTGAAGAAAGGAGTTCCTTGTTGAGGATTCTTGAGCACCATTACTCAAATGTTTCTCTTTAAGTGTTTGATATCTCATATTGTATCTCTTCTATCAACAATCAATAAAGGACATTCTATTCCTATGTCTTTTTTTTTATATGTTTATGTTTCATTAAGCAATTTTATGTTTTATGTTATATAGTTTTAGTTTATGTATGTTTATGTACTATTTCCATTGCTTTTAGTGCTTTGTTTCCCCATGTTTGTTCACTAACAACATCTAATTGTTTGTATACTCTTTGTAGGTAGAGCCAAACTAGAAACAAAGGTGTTTTAGGAGGTATGCTCAACAAAATGCCAATTACAAAATGCTGACTCCACTAGTTGCTTTTCTTTGATCTAATTGGTTGTGTGCATGACCTTTCTCTCTACATTTTTATTTAATTTTGCCTCTATAATTTCTCTATAATTTTGCAGGCCCCACTCGGACTTGTTCCCATCCATAGTAGAACTTAAACTCAACATTTTGAGTCAGTCACATGGCTATTCCCATAGACAAACGCACAGTTGCACATCTGTTCACAAAAAAACCCACATGGGTTACATAATGCAAATAAATTGTATTTTTTTTTTCCTGAATGTTTTGGCAGCACCTACTAAACTTCCCGCACTCCTTTTCTTTTTCAAAGTTTAGATAGGATGATTGGTTACTTTGATAACCATTACTAGTAAGACAATTTCTTTTTTACTTAGAAAAAATTACGACTCACATAACTTAACTAAGGGAAAATAAGTGGCCCTAATCCACACAACCTTTCTATCTTGTTTTTCTTAAATCAACCATTACACATAGCTTAGTTAGGAGAAGAGTAAGTGGCCCATTATCCACACATCCTTTTGACTAACCTAGGATTTTAATTTTTTTCAAAAGTTTTATCGGAAATAAGGGAAGTTGTTAGCAAGAAAGGGAGTAACCCCAATTTCCCTTCCATCCTTGTGACAATCCTGAGATTGCATCTCAAACCTTTCTCAAAGAACTCTTTTTTCGATTTCCCTATATGCTCACATAGTGTAATTAGGAAATAAGTATGTGGACCATCATCCACACATGATTTATTTTCTTGCAAGGAACAATCATAACATAACATAATTATGGGAATTGTAAAGGACTACCACATGTCCACATTACCTCACACTCTTAGATTCTCACATGTTCGCTTTCCCACACTTTCACTCCACACACTATGCTCATCTAAACTTCATACCAAGGGTATCCACCTTTTGGAATCTTGATACTTAGTTTATTTGAAATCTTACATTGTCACACCCTAGGTGAATAAGCCTCTTTAAAAGAAACTCTAACACTTGAAGACATTAAATTTCACACAGGGGTCACAAAATAATTTATAGTTCAGGTTAGGACCATAGGGGTAGGCATCCCATAAGCTGTCGTGGTTACTTTCATTCTCAAACATAGAAGGTGACTTTTATGGTTCTTAAAATCCTTCATGATCCCACAGAGAAAGATATGCGGGAATGTAAAAAGCTTGATTCAGAGGAGGTTCACTTTGGTCCTAGTGTGTATGGTCCTATATGAGGCTGCCCAACTTGTATAGTGCTCAGTACTAATGATTGACTAACCAAAAGATAAATATTTGGTTTCCCCCATGGGGCAAAGGTATCTTAGTTGAAAATTTTAGGGCATATTTCCCTATAGGTGGACATGTGGGAAGCACTAAATCCTATTCAATACCTTGGTTGACTCCTTTGGTTGTTGGAAAATGTTGCTATCTCTTTTGGGACATTGCCCCAGTACCCACCAAAAAGGATATCATTGCAAGGCCTAGTTACTTTGATACTGGAAAGGAAGCTTAGGTCTTATAGGATTCTTACCATACACAAACAAGCAAAATACCCTTTTTCGATTGATTTCTCACATAGTATATCTTTAAAGGCAATTAACCATTTATTTTTCGCTTTGTTATATATATGAAATTTATTTTATTTGATACATATCCTGCCCTCACCCATAAGTAGCACACTCCATTTGGAAACCATAGGGGACCCAATATTTCCCCATGGTTCTCGGCGCTTTCAAAATCTCCCTCCTCTACCAAGAGGTGTTCCCTCCTAAATTGGGCACACCCTGCATAACATATCTCTTTCCAAATTGAAGGCCTATGACCAAGACTTAGCCAAATGTTTCCTCTGCTTGAGTTCCTATTCGCTTGCATTATTCCTTGAGGAATTATGCCCTTATTATTTAGGAAATTCCTCCAATTTAATTATGCAATTACTTAGGCTAATCATCTGACTTCTTGCAACACTTAAACACTCAAGACTAGTGTATAACTAATGTTACACTACCTTGGAATCTTCACCTCAATAGTGTAACTTGAATTCTCTACATGCAACAGTTATTTTGGTGTGATTTATTAGTTAACTGGATAACCACTAAGTTTGACTAAAGTCCCACTACTTAATTGACCTTGCATTATTTCCTCCAATAGTTGGAACTAGATTAACTAAAAAAAACCTTAGATAATTGACCTTGATTGCTAAAATTAGCAATTACACAGGTTCAACTGAACTCTAAATCCAACTCAAATTTATTGAGTAAATTGGTTGACACAAGCCATGTCACACAATTTAACATTATCTAAGCTATCTGTTGATGTGGAAATTCAAATTTTCTCAATTTAATCAAGGAAACATCAAATTGAGAACTTCTTACTGCATTTTTCAACACGCCTTTGACTTACCAATTACCTTTAGAATTTATACCCTCATATTGATGGACCTTTTCGATCCAAGGAAGAGTGCTTCATATTCGGAAGTATTATTATTACACTCAAAATCCAGACGACATGAAAGGTTATGTTTTATTTTGCATGGAGTTGTAAGCAGACAACCAACTCCAGAACTATCCTACATCCTTGAATCATCAAAATATAGTGTCCAAATATCATAAGCTATTAAGCTACTTCCTATACTACTATTACTATTTTATGTACATCTATATTAAAACTTTCATTTGCACCAATTGGAGAAGAAGGAAGGAGTTCCAGCTGTGTATCTGGTGGAACGGGTGATGGTTGTGCCAGATAACACCTGAGATCAATTTCAAGGAAACAATTCAAAAATATTATATCAAAAAAAGAAAGAGGCTCATTGTGGCCCTCAAGTGGTGTAAGAGTGTGTTTCATATATGGCTCATGTTCCACTCTAATCGTATTATTCCTACCCTTATAGAGAACCATAAATGTGACCAGTATGTTGCAAAGTACCCTTGCAATTTATTAGACCAATCTATGCTGAGTATCCCATAGGCTTCTTGAATTTCCACAAGCACAATATTTTTACACTAATGAATTCAATTGTCTTTCGATAATTGAATACGAACATTCTTGCGTACACAAATAGCGTGGACAATAAATCTATCCAACTGAATAATTTATGCATCAGTTTTGTCCTATTTAGGATTTATTTTCTTTGTAAGAAATAATGACTTTACATTTATAGATGAACTAGAGTCGAATAAACAATTATGGATATTATAATTAAAAAATTCAAACATTAATAAAAATATGGGGCATAAAGGGTTAGCTTCTAATGTTACAACATTGACTACAGATTCAAGGGGACTAGAATTCTTACCACAGACCTTATGAGGGAAACAATTGTATCATGTTTCGAAGGATGTGAAACGCTTTGGACAATAAGTTCACATTGGCTTGCAATCTTTGCAAGCTCATAGAAAAAAGTGTTCACTCACATCTTCTTCATATCTTCCACTATGTTATAATTAATCATTTCACTTTCAATAGGAAATGTTGAAGTGTTTGGAGGAGTGGATTTATTTGACACTTCCATAGTGGTGGACTTACTTTTTTTATTGGAGGAAGTTATCTTGGAATTAGTTTGATTTCCAGACATGCTCTGCTCATTCCGAGTAAGAAGCTCATAGACAAAAATGTTCGCTCACATCTTCTTCATATCTTCCACTATGTTATAATTAATCATTTCACTTTGAATAGGAAATGTTGAAGTTTTTGGAGGAGTGGAATTATTTGACACTTCCAGAGTGGTGGACTTACTTTTTTTACTGGAGCAAGTTATATTGGAATTAGTTTGATTTCCAAACATGCTTTTCTCATTCTGAGTAAGATTGACTGGTGGATAAATCCTTCTTTAAAAATTCTCCTTTAATTTATGTCTAATCAACTCTTGTTCAGAGATGGACCCTTTACTCCTTAATTTATATCAACCATCTTGCTTCAGAGGAGGGGGACTCAGTTTGTGGTGGCTCTTCAAGATTCTTCTTGACATCATTGTAGATATAGTGAAATGCATTCACTACATGTCCAATACCTTTGTTTACTTCAACCACCATAGGCTCTTCTATTTCTTCTGTTTGTTCTTCCTATTTGTTTGCTAATAGAAAATCTACAATGTGTGCTGCCAAAGCATGCATTATGTGGTCCCGCTGAGGAAATTTATTTTATGAATGATATTCCTAGTGGAAAGAGAAACAATTATCCATGTTGATACTTTCTATGTTCATCAAAACATTCTAGCTCTGGGTAGACTTCACAAGCTGATTGTTATTGTTATTACTATTCCTTCGAAAAGGGAAGGACTTGGGAAGCTTGCTTCTAGTAGAGGTCTTCTTGATCTTTTATTTAGTTTTGAGATTTCATGGTTTCATTTGTAAGTGTCTTTACGTTCTTGTTCAAGCTTTCTATGTCTGATGTTTCCTTTTCTTTAGCCTTACTAGAAGAAGGTTGCTACTTCCTACTAGTTTCATTGGAGTCTTTTGACCCATCATCATCTGTAATAACTCCAATCGCATGTAAGCCCCTTTCCACAGCTACCCCTTTCGCAAAATTTAATGCAAATTTCGCCTTTATGGCTCATTTTATTAATTGGGAAATGTTGGTGGGAAAGGAAACTATGTAACAATCAATAGTGATTGAATCGTGTGGTTGTGTGCTTGGCGAACTTGTTCAATATGTGATTGAACATTTTATTAACATATTTCACTTTATCTTTTCCCCCCATATTTATGCTTCTGAACTCTTTCAATAAAGTGGTGGGAGTTTGTCATCAAAAAATATCTCAAGAAATTACTTCTTAAACTCCCTCCATGTCTGGATTGAATTGATGGGTAGACTATGGTACCACGTTGTTGCTCTACCTTCCAATGTATAAGCGAAAACTCTCCAATGAACATCATCATACCCCACCTCCAACATTCATAGATGCATGCTAAAATAAGCAAGGTGATATTATACCTTCGTCTTCTTATCAATATCATACTTTGATAACAACATTTTCATATGTTTAGGCATCTTATGGAGAATGTCTAGAAGAGCAATGTAACACCCTCCTCCCACATTTACCCTAGCTAATTGGTCCACTAGGGTAAACATATGACGAGAGGCTACTATGATGTGATTCAACTCCCCATGTATAGTTAAGGAAGTGGAACTGACAAGACAAAACCATTTTGTCTTCCACACATACTACAAAACCTTTAGGAGCCAACTAACCTTTCCACATGACCAACCCCTGAGAAAACTTGAGATTTGGCAGATATGGACCCTCAGTTGCTCCCATAAAAAAACATGCATATGACTAAGGCCTTCCATTCATGCCAAAAACAAGCCATGCTAGCAACTATTGATGTTTCCAGCTAGTTATGAGCCAGCAACCCCAGATAATGTGCCACTCTTTTAGGGCCAAGACTTAGGGCACTTCCTAGAACTTCAAGAAACTTTTAGAAATTATAAGTAACAATGGAATAAGGCTACTAATGAAATCATTGGTACAGGTACTTGATCTAATCCCTACTAGCCATTACAAGCATTTGATCAAACATGTAAGAAATATGTAATCTACATGTGATAACAACAGATCTGAGCATAGGGGTCTCATACTTATTTGAGATTTGGAAAGAAGTATTCTTGCCATATCATGATAGTTGCATTATTATCTATTAGGTCATATTCATTGTACATTCATTTGCAAATAAAAACATGATGAGAACCATACATCAAGTATGTCATAAAACATACTCATAACCAACATATAACCAATAGAAATAACAAGGATATAACAATCATAAAATCCACATATCTGCCAATACATTTACACATGAATTACCGAGGAGAACAATCTATTATTAATGAATGAAAAAGTCAACTAGGTATGGGACTTCCATGAACCACCCGACCATATATTGGCTAAACAAAATATTTCTTTCACCTATTCACCCTCGTGCCATATTCCAAGCATGAATGTGGGACACACAACAAAACAAACCCATTTTTCCCCAAGATTTACCGCAATGCCAACCAGATCACTAGGCCCTAAACAAGCATGGATGCCACCGTATTTCTCCACCTACACCGTGAGGAATTTTCCTACCACCTAGTCTCTAGGATTTACCTTATATCCGACATTCACTAGTCAAGTATTCTTAGGACTAATTGTGACTACACCCTCTAGGCTTTATTGTATTTCCCTCCATTGACCGATTAAGGATTCCTAGGCCTGATCAATGGAAAACACCTCTATTATTTAGCGTATATCCTGTCATTTACAAATCAAGGATTCTTAGGCCCTCCAACACACACAAAATATGACTTTACCTCAATCCCACCTTCTCCAACCCAAGGATTCCTAGGGCTTGCGTTTTTTATTTCAGAGACCACTTGACTCAGTTTTGGAACCATACGAAAATCCAATTCAACCAGATACAAGAGAACCCATCACACCATGGCTATCTGCAAATGACAAGGCAAGGATTAAGAACACTACCACACCTGGAAAAATCAATGTCAATGATAGGAAGAGAACCAGATACACACATGTAGGTACGATGCATTCCAAATCTAGCAAGGTAATCACACATGAAAATAGATACCTGCAAATAATCACGGTGTAGCTTCTTGATGCTGCTCTTCTTTTCTTGATCCTTTCTTTCCTTTTCCTTCTCATTCCTTCCTTTTCTTTCCTTGATCCAATATTAGAGTGCTCCAAGAATGTTGTAACTGTCGAAGAGTGCGAGAGAGTGAATATACAAAGAACTCTAAAAATGAAGAAAAAGAAAGGTACCAACTAATCCTTAGAAGCCTTTTTATTAGCAGGGCCTCTATTTTCTTCAATTTTCCATTATTTTCCTCCTCACATGAAACGTGTGACCTTTCACCTTCCTTTTCTTCTAATTTCCATTTTTTTCATAAATAAAATGTCAATCTATGCCTCATGCATTTCCAAATCCTTTCCCATTGCCTTTTCTTATTTCCTTAGCCATAATAAACCAAATGGACACTCACACTAGGTTGTTTTGACCAACGTTTAGCTTGGAATACGCATCCCATGACCTTGGTTATTATTTTTCCTTTATTAGCTTTATTACATGGAATTTTGGCCAGGGTTATTACAGAACCCTCCCCCTTGGTGGAACACTGTTGTCGGTGTTCAAAGACACCTACAACGAATAATATTGTTGAGAATCATAACATAATTCCCATGGAGATTTATAAGTTAGCTTGATGTAGTATTTACAAGGATCAACTTGCTCAAAAGCAAACCAACATGACACATAACAACATAACAATCATAACAACCTGACACCCATACTGCTTATTGGAGCTTTATAGCACATCTCACAGTGGTATTTAAACCCATATACATATGTACATATACAAAACCATCACACCAAAACATATGCCAAAAACATTCTATCAACCAATGAATAGACAAGGATACATAGCTCACATATGATTCACCATCTCTAATGTAGTTTCATCATGCCCAAAATGCTTCCACTATACTTTAACTTTATCAATTTGCTGGTTCCAAACAACGTAAAAACTTTGAAAAGGGAACTAATATTGTTACCCATTTTGTAGAGATAGCAAAAAAGTGACCCGATTTTGAAAAGGGGTGATGCAGAACACACGTTTTTTTTAGAGCATAGTTTTTGGCACTATAATTTTTTTTATGTACATTGCATTTCAGAATAGTAGTGATTTTGATGTTGATTTAGAAAAGTGGTAATTATACACCATGCCCTTTTTTTAAAAGCCCTTTTTTTTGCTTTTAATTTTGTAATGCATGAAATGTAAATAATTATTTCGTAAATTTAATAATTTTGGAAGTCGTCTTCTTCTTTATATTTTCTTGTTTTTTTTTGTGGTGAGGTTTTTATTGTTTTGCATATTTAAAGAAGAAGGTCGATATTTTTCATTTTCGATATTCTACATATTTATACATCGTTAATTAATTTTTCAATCAACATGAAATAATTGTCTCTAAAAAACAATATTTTTTAACAATTGACATAAAAAAAAACCAGTTTTAACATAAATATAACTAAAAAACTACATGTTTTGATTATTTTTTTGCTAGAAATGACATGTCAAAATCACAATTTTTATAGGAAAATTTTAACTAAAAATGGTTAGATAATAATTTTTTTTTATGAATTTCATGTCAAAAAATTAATAATAATAATTTATTTTTTGAAAAAAATAATGACTACTTTAATAAATTAATGCGAAAATCACCATAATACAAATATTATTAATCTTTTTTAATTCAAAATTAAAAAATTTTAAATTTAAATTTTAAAATTTTAAAAATTTAAATTTAAAATTTTTAAACCCTACACCATGTGATAGCAATTTGTAATAGAACGGTGAACCTGATAAGGTTTATATGCACGATTCTATAATGTTTGAAGTCCGGATTTCATGCCCAATATTGTATTTCTACTAAATCTTTGTGTATTGGAATTTTGTTCCATTTTCAGGTTTTCACCTGAAGGAAGGCCCTGATTCTTTTGTAACAACCCCTAATCATTGTGCCACATTACAAGTGGGCAGCAATGATGCATTTGTAACATTCAGAGCCACAGAGACAGATGTCCAGTGGAAGAGACAAGGAGTAGAAGAAGTCACAGAGCCACAGAGGAATGATTACATGTAGAGAAATGGTTGGGAAGCCATAGAGCTAGAAGGATGCCTCAAGAAATCCAAAGAGCTTAATTGGCTAGGTAGCTGGAAGGGCAGAGAGCTGAGGGAGTTTTTGGAGCCACTTGGAGGTTGAGCGAAAAACTAGAGAGCTAAAAGTCGCTGAAGAGCGGTCACTGGAAGGTTGCCAAAGAGTCGCTGGGAGGTCAAGGGAATTACACAGGCATGCAGAAGCTGAGAGAGAGATCTCAGAGAAGCCAGAGCCAAAGCCGAGAGCTAGAGCCAAAGCCAGAGCCAAAGCTAGAGTGAGAGTCGCGAGCCAAATCCAGAGCCAAGAGCCAGAGCTAGAGGCAGAGCCAAAGCTAGAGTCAGGGTTGAGAGCTAGAGCCAAGGCCAAAGACAGAAAGACAGAGAGCTTTAAAGCCAGGGATAAGATGGTGTTCTAAGCGCATTGTGTTCTATGTAAGCCAGTGGAGTTGATCATGGAGCTTGTAAAAGGACTTATTCCATAATCCTACAGAGCCTAGTCAAGTTGACTAGAGCTCAAGGAGACGTAGCCCAAGAGTTTTGGGTGAACTCCATATTACATTGTTGTTCTGTGTTTGTTTTATTGTTGCATTATTTACTATTATATGTATTTACATATCAGCATAAACAACATAACTTAAGAGATTTTTTCAATTTAAAAATAAACATAAGCATACACCTAATTTCAAGCATATTATTAATTCTGCAATTTGTTAATCACTAGATCTTGGGAACATTTAAGCTTTGGAAGTGGGAGAGGTTCTTGAAAGCTTTACAAGAAGGCTTTAATGCCCAATTTTTAGATAAGGTGGTATCAGAGTCTTAGATTGATTAACCACACCTTCAAAGAAGGTGCTATCAAAGTTGGTTATACCATAGCAAGTGGTATTAGATCAGAATGCTTGATTGATAGAGAAAAGATTTCTTATTTGAAAGGTGTTTAAACAGTCAAAGATTGATTGTGTGCTTGTTTTCGTACTGACTATTGTTTGAGTTTGCAGACGTGAAGGGAAAGCTATTTTTAGCTAAGTCTAGGAGAGTACAAGAAGGAAGAAGGACTGAAGGCATTCTTCTTATCCCAAAGGACCTCAAAGAAATCCTTGAAGCACAAGAGGTTTGTTGGAAAAGGTTGCTTGAAAAAAGGTCTTTGTTAATATTGTTTGAAGTTCTTTTGTTCATTGGCATAATGAAAACTTCTACAAGTGAGTCCTCAAATTCCTCCTTCATCACAAGATTCTTTGATGGAGACATGAAGCAAGACTTGTTCATCATGATGGATATGGTGAGAGAAATGTATGAGGATGGAAGGAAGTGCAACATACTTAGAGAGTAGCTAAATTCCGTGGAGGAAGAGAAGCAGTTGCTTTATGACAAATTGCAGGAAATGGAGAGGCAATTTCATATTGAAAATATGAACCTGAAAAGGATGCATGAGTTGGAGTCAAAACTCTTTGTTGCCAAAGAATACTTAGTCAAGTATCATCTTGAAGAAGATGTAAACCATTCCAGTTTGTGTTCAAATTCTTCTAAGAATGCTTATATTGATTCTTTTGAAAAACATACCAGAGGCATAGGTTCCAAGTTAATGTCCAAGATGGGCTATGAAGGAAAAGTCTTGGGTAAAAATGCACAAAGTATTGTTGAACTAATAATAGTTGAGGAAAGGCCTAAGTATTTGGGTCTTGGCTATGGACAAGCTTATGGAGAAAGTTCCAAGGCTACCATGAAGACCATTGAAACAATTCCAAGGAGGAGTTTCATTGCAGGTCTTCTACCTCAAGATTGTGAAGATTTTATTCTTGGTGAATGAAATGGTCTGAATCATACCTTGTAGAGAGAAGGTGTATATCAACATACACTTGAACCAGAGAGTTGTGGAAACACTAAAACCATTGAAAAGGTTCATTATTTTCCAAAGGGAGCTACTTCTTCATTCAGTTCACCTCCTCATGAAGGCAATAAAGGTGAAAGAGGAAGGTATAAATCTAGTTGTAATCATCTTCTTTTTTATTATGTTTAGCATGGTAAATTTCCATATAATTTTGGGAAAATAACTGCATGTTCCTTTTTTGGTTTGGATAACCATCATGTTTCTAGATGTTAGAAGAGGATAGCCACATGCAGGAAACTTTTGAAGGAAAAGAAGAAAGAAGCCGAAGGTCCATTGGACAAATAAAATCATGCTGTCAAGAGGATGCACATGTGTTGCACTTGCTGCCATAAGCGAGGACATATTTATGAAAAGTGTTGGATTCTGAATCCAACAATGCTTCCATGAAAGCTGAAGAAAGTGGAAAGAGAAGATGGTAGAAATGGAAAGGAAGGTTCCATGGATGATGTGTTTTAGGATGATTCACATGTTGATGCTAATGTGTAGACAAAGGAAAGACCTTTGAAATGGGTTGGCAAGAAATTGTTAGAGTTCTTATCCAATTAAGATTGCATGTCTATTGATGCATCTATTTGCATTTCTTTGTTAACACAATGCAAGTTGCAGGTTTTTACCAAGATGGTGAATGGTAAAAGGTTGAGTAGGAGACTCACTTTGTTGCTACAACATTATATTTCATTTCAGCTTCGAAAGTACAATGTTCTTAAGCGAAAGTTGAAGGATTGAATGCATGCATGAGGATGATGTGCATGAACACAAGGATGTTGATGATTTCCTTGTATTTGGACATGTATGTGTAATTAACTTGAAAGGTCAATTGCTCTGTTGTAAACATGCATGTAGTGTTGACTTGGAGAGAAGTTAACTTGGTCTCCAAGATGGAGATAATGATAAAGTGTTTCATCTTTCAAAAAGAATCATTGGGATCTTTTTTACGTGCTTGACTTGAAGGGTCAATTTTTTTAAAGGCATGTTTTGTGGGCTTGTTATCTAGTCTATCATTTCTATGAAGATGTAAGACATAGAGGTGTTCACAAGATGTGAAAATCTATTTCTTTTGTTGAAGCAGGAGTTTAAACCATCCAGTTGTTCCCTGTATTTATGTTGTTGTTAACAGTTGTTGTTAACAACTTGTCAAACAGGTACAAATGAAAATTTTGTGGAGAATATGTACTTCACATCTGTTAGAGTCACCTTGGATCAATGATCAAGGCAGATAATTTCAAACTACCTTCTGTGACCTTCTTGGCAGGAGTTTTACATGAAGTCAAGGAGGAAGACAGTTCTTCCCAGGAGAACAAGCACATCCAAGAAGGGAGTGTTGAAAGGTTTTCGTTGAGAGGCAATAACCATGTAGGCAAGTCTATGAAGACTAAAAGAAGAGGTTGTTGTACTCTCATCTATTGTTCAGATCAGTATCAGACTTTTGGGAACCAAAAGTTCTTTTAGTGGGAAGGTGTGATCTAAAATAGATCTAAGATAGACTTCTAAGTCTAATGTGTTCCTCACATAGGAAAATGAAAGTCCAAGGATGCTCTTTGACATAGTCACATTGTGTAGACCTTCTCATTCTAAATCTACTACAATTTGAATGGGCTAAATCGGACTTCGGATGATGAAGTTATCGCCAAACGAAGATTGCCTTTATTCCTTTGGAAAAGAGGAAAATTCTTCCAAAAATGGCATAAAAGGCCTAATAAAGGAGAATCACATTGGAAGGGTTAAGCAAAGGAATTAAGGAAACGGTGGAAGGAACCCCTGACTGCGACCTTCGACCTATTGCATTGGAGGTAGGCCTTCGCCTGATATCGAGACCCAAGGTTATGCGACATGCGATCGTCGACGATCGTATCAGCAGATCGACATATCCAAAGGAAAGAACCTTCGGGCCATTACGTATGTGATATGTCGATGTGATATACCATGATGTGATACTGACCATTGGATCAGGTGGGCAGATCAAAGGTCCAGATTTAATCGACGGTCGGGAGATCGGTGATCCTTGATACAAAGGGTCGTTGCGATAGCGACATGCAATGTGATATTGATCGTCCAATCAAGGAGCAGTTTAATGGCTAGGATTTGATCAGAAATTGGTGATCAGAAATCCCCAATTCCAGGGCCAATGTGATTGAGGTTGTGATAAGTGAAAAAGGGCTGGACCTGATGGGATTTAAAGACCCAACTGCATAAAATTTGAAATCTGGTTTTTCATATTTTTGTGTATTATCTGTGTATTTGGTTTTTAAGCCCTACGCCATGTGATAGTGATTTGTGATAGAATGGTGGACCCGATAGATTTTATAGGGGTGACTCTATAATGTTTGAAGCTCGTATTTGACACCTGATAGTGTATTTTTGCTAAATATCTGTGTATTGGAATTTTGTTCCATTTTCGGGTTTTCGCCTAAAGGAAGGCCCCAATTCCTTTGTAACATCCCTTGATCATGTTAAAATGCTACAAGAAAGAATTTTGTGAAAAATGATGTGTTTGTAATGTGCAGAGACACAGAGCCACGAAGCCAGATGACCAGTCAAAGAGATACGGAGTAAAAGAAGCCACAGAGCCGTAGAGGAATGATTACACACAGACAAATAGATGGGGAAGCCACAGAGCTAGAAGGATGCCTCAAGAAATCCATAGAGCTCAATTGATGAGGTAGCTAGAAGCCAGGAAATCTAAGGGAGTTTTTGGAGTCACTTGGAGATCGAGGGAAAAACCAGAGACCTGAAAGTTGCTAAAGAGTAGTCATTGGAATGTTGTCGAAGAGTCACTTAGAGGTCAAGCGAATTACACAAGCACACATAGGTTGAGAGGGAGAGATCAAAGAAGCCAGAGCCAGAGCTAAGAGCCAAAGTAAGAGCCAGAGCTAGAGCCAAAGCTAGAGCCACAAGCCAAAGCCAAGAGCCAGAGCTAGAGCTAGAGCCAGAGCCAGAGCCGAGATCCAGAGCCAGAGCCAGAGCTAGAAAGCCCAAGAGCTTCATACCTAGCTATAATATGGTTTTTTGAGCCCATTTTTTTCTATGTAAACCAGTGGAGTTGAGCATGGAGCTTGTAAAATGACTTATGCCATAATCCCAGAGAGCATAGTCGAGTTGACTAGAGCTCAAGGAGATGTAGCCCAAGAGTTTAGGGTGAACTCCATATTACATTGTTGTTCTGTGTGTTTGTTTTATTGCTGCATTATTTACTGTTATATGTATTTTCATATTAGCACAAGCAACAGAAGTTAAGGCATTTGAACAGTTTAAAAATAAACATAAGCATACAACTATTTTCAAGCACATTATTAATTTTGCAATTGGTTAATCACTAGATCTTGGGAACATTTAAGCTTTGGAAGTGGGAGAGGTTCTTGTAAGCTTGACAAGAATCCTTTAGTGCCCCATTTTCAGATCAATCAATTTCTTGTAGTATCCTGGGTGACCTAAATATGATTTTCAATGAAAGTCACAAGATAGTCTTCTTGAGCTCATTTCCATTTAGAACATAGATCATGTCCCTAAATATGACTAAGCCATCTTCTATAAGATGATAGCTCACATCCTACCCACCTGTACCCTATTGTAACTTGTGCATAACCTCCATGTACCTGACATCATGTTATCCTACTTGTAAGATCCACTCCTATAAGTCTATCCCATAAGAACTCAGAGCTACTATGTGATTCACCTATACTCTCTTCATAAGAGAATCTGCAACCATGTTCTCTTTCCCTTTGATGTACTCAATCTCAAAGTCAAACTCAGTAATCGTGGCCAACCATCTAGCTTGCTTGGCATTCAGATTTGGTTGGTCAAACAAGTATCTCAATCCACTATGATCGCTCATCAATACGAACCTCCTGCCAAGAAGATAGTCCCTCCACATATTCAATGCATGGATGATTTTTGAGAACTCAAGATCATGTGTCAGATAATTTTTCTCATTCTCATTCAGTTTCTATGACTTAGTACACTATCTATCCTTCCTGCATTATGACTCCACCAAGTTCTCTCTTGCAGGAATATATACGCACCACAAACTCTTTGTATAGATCTACAATATTTAACACTGGTGCATTTCTCAACAACTACTACAATTGCTCAAAATTGGTTGCACATTCCTCCATCCATTCAAATTTATTACCTTGCCTCTATAGTGACATAATAGGATATGCAATGCGAGAGAATTTCCTGATGAACCTCCTATAATAACCTACTAGCCCCATAAATGATATCACCTCATCCATATTTCTAGGAGATACCCACTCCATGATAGTCCTTATCTTCTCTGGATCCAATGTTATGCCTTCCTTGGAAACAACATGTCCCAAGTAATGTACCTCTTTCTAAAATAAATGCATTTTCTAAGCTTGGCATACAACTGATGGTCTCTCAGTAAGCTCAATACTACTGTTAAGTGCTTCACATGTTATTCCTCATTTTTAAAATATATCAAGATGTAATCAATGAATACAATAACAAAATTTCCTGGATAAGGATGCAACACACTATTAATTAAGCACAAAATGGTAGATGGAGCATTAGTCAAACCAAATGGAACTAAAACAAACATAAAATTCCCATACCTAGTCTTGAAAGTAGTCTTGTATATGTCCTCTTCCTTGATGCATACCTGATGGTATCCAAATCTCAGATCAATATTTGAGAATGCTACTGCTACCTTCAACTCATCAAACAAGACATCAATCCTTGGCAATTGATACCTGTTCTTGATAGTTATCTTATTCAACTTCCTGTAATCCATGCATAGCCTGAGAGTACCATATTCCTTATTCACAAATAACATCGGTGCACCCCAAGGTGATACACTTGGCCTAATGTATTCCTTGTCCAATATTTCCTTCCATTGTAACTTCATCTTTACTAAATCTAGTATGCTCATATGTATGGTTCCTTCGATGTTGGTGCTTCCCTTGCTATCAACTCAATGTAAATGTCTAGTTCTCTATGAGGTAACAACTCTGAAATTGTTGGAAACACATCCCGAAACTGTTGTAACATTGGGTACTTTCTCAATACCTCTACATCCTCAACATTTTTACCTTTATCACTAGAAATATGCAATGAAAATAACACACACACACATACTTTCCTGCGACTATGGTTCATTTGTGTAGTTGTAACCATTCTAACTTGTGTTGTCTTCTTCTTACCTTGTAAGATCCTTTGTTCTCCAATGTCATCCAAGTGCTCAATAGTCTTGTAAAAAAAATCCACCTTGGTCCTATGAAGATACAATGAGTACATACCCAAAAACATAGTGTATGATCCTAATGGAAGAATATTCAAGTGTGTTGATGTAGGCATACCTTTCAACTCAAATGCACAAGCTCTTACAAAATGATGAACTCTTTTATTTGCACATGCAGCCAATTGCACTAACCAAGATTTTGCATGTAATTCTTTATTCAAACCACAAACATTCATCAGGGTAGGGTTAACATAACTATAATTATATACAGGGTCAATAAAAATAGAAACACCTTGATCACAAATCTTACCATCCATATCCATAATAAATTCCTGGTGATATGCCTTCTTGTTATCTAGTGTTGCATAAATATGTGGAATGATCTACCTAACATCCCCAATTTTTTGTTCTTCTTGTTTACTATAAATCTTAGGCTTACCACCCTTATTCTTAGATGATCTTTACCACATGTACAACACTGCAACCATCTTCTACCATCACCATCACCTTTATTCATATTCCCCCCATGTTATGACCCATTAAACTTCTTATAAGGTGAAACATTTTATTTGTCACTTGCATCCTCAGCCCTTATTCTTTTCAACTACCATTTACCTTTAGTTTTGTGTTTCACTTACCAACCTTGTTGAGATTATGTCTTGTAATTTGACTGCTCATAACAATGCTTCAATTTCCCAATAACTTTCTAAAGTGACTGAGGCTCATTACACTCAATCTGATCTCTAAATGCTAATGGAAATCCACTGACAAATCTATGGAATTTTTTCTTCTCATCCTTAAGCTATGGTACATACCTCAATAACTCTAGGAACTTAGTTGTGTACTCCTCATCTATCATCAATCCCATCTTTAGCTCATATAATTCCTTGGATTAACTATCGTAATACCTCTATCACAAGTACTTCTTCCTGAAAAGTCTCTTGAATTCATTCCAACTCAACTCTTTTTTCCTGATGTCTCTAATCCACTTCACATCTTCCCACTAGATGTTTACTTTCCCTTTGGGGCTAAAGATAGCTATTATGGCCTTCATATTCTCTATGTATTCATGGAACTCAAATAATTTATTCATCCCAAGTAGTCATGCTTT
This sequence comes from Pinus taeda, assembly GCA_000404065.3. Lineage (NCBI taxonomy): Eukaryota > Viridiplantae > Streptophyta > Pinopsida > Pinales > Pinaceae > Pinus > Pinus taeda. The sequence continues at coordinate 282,764 of APFE031466516.1, forward strand.
TTCATCCTCTAGCTTCATCAAATTTCCATCAAATTTAGGTGGCTCTACTTTCTTAAATTCATTTGGAAAATATCCCTATCATTTCTCTTGTAAGAATGAAAACGATGACAATCATAGTGCGTATCAAAACCATAACTAGAATAGAATCTGTGTCCATCACCTCTCTTGTTCGGACTATCTAAGGGCCTTCCATCTCAGATCATGTCATCTCTATCTAGCATGTGTCCACCATGAGATCTACTACTATATGCCCCATTAGTTTTGTCCTCCTACCCATGGATGATCCTAAACGATCCTTATCTCTAAAATTTTGACAAACTTTGAAGGATGACTACATTAAGTTCTAATTTTTTCCCATGTTCCTACATGATTCTATCATTATATTCCTTGCAACTTCTTATTTATACTTTCAAGCTTATCATTGTGTCTTATATACCAGAGGAGTACCCAACACCACTTTGCTCATATGATCTATAAGGAGAGCCTTGTGAACTATAGTCTACCCTATTTCTAGTGATATTTGATCTTCTTTCTATAAGTGTACCATGTCAGCTTAAACCAAAACATAACATAATCAACATACCTCAGTATAGTTCAGGGGGTGATATCTCATCTATAAGATCAACTAGATTAGGAAAATACATATATAATCATAATAATATCAGTATGTAAACATCATTTCAAACATTATGGAGTTATCAATGCATGACCATACTAACCACATACCATGACTTAATGCACAACAACTATCACCATGTCAATGTATCTATAACAACATATAAGCACTAACATGCATAACCAATGCATAAGTGACATACACTCATGATGACCACATCCAAGAATGACACCATAAACTTTCACATGGTGACACAAATGCAACCGTGACCAATAGACAACAAGAACATAGACCAAAATCATGAAGAAAACATATGAAACCGATATGTATGCATGTCCAACAAACACCACCCATCTAGTCCAAGGGGTGAACCATGCTCTTATACCACTTTGTAACACCTTCCTCCCATATTTATCTAATTTTATGAGTCCTCTAGGGTAAACATGTGACAAGATGATACTATGATGTTATTCAACTCCCTCTGTAAAGCTACAGAATTGGAACTGAAAAGACAAAACCATTATGACTTTCCACACATGATACAGAATGTTGAGGAGCCAATGAACCTTTTGAGGTGACTAACCCCTTATAAAACTTGACATTTGACTGATATGGACCCTCAGCCGCTCTGATGATAAGCCATGCATATCATTGAGGCATTCCAATCACTCCCAAAGCAATGCATGCCGGTGACTATGGACATTTCCACCTACTTTTAAGCCAATGAACCCAAATTTAGAGCCACTTTTTCGGAGCAAGGATTCAGGCCACTGCCCAGAACTTCATGAAACTTTCAAAAATCATAAATAACAATCGAATAAGGATAAAAATGTAATTATTGGTTGAAATACTTAATCTAACCCCTACTAGCCATGACAGGCATTTCGTCAAACATGTCAGAAACATGTAACCTACAGGCCATAAGAACAAATTTGAGCATAGGGGTCTCATACTTATTTAAGATTCATAGAGAAGTATTGTTTCCATATCACATTAGTTGAATTATCATATATTAGGTCATATATTCATTTTAAATTCGTTTGGAAATCAAAACTTGATGAGATCCATACATCATGTTTGTCATAAAACATAATCATTACAAACATATAACCAATAGAAATAACAAGGAAATAACAACCATAAAATCCACATATAAGACAATACATTTACACATGAAATATCAAGGAGAAGAAGTTATTATTAATGAATGAAAAAGCTAACTAGGTATGGGACTTCCATGAACCACCCAACCATATATTGGCTTAACCAAATATTAATTTCAGCCAAACACCCCTGTGCCATATTCCAAGCATGAATTTGGGACTCACAAGAAAACCAATCCAAGTTTCCTCGGGCTCTACTGCAATACCCATTGGATCACTATGCCATATATAATCATGGATGTCATCATATTTCTCCACATACACCATGAGGAAATTTCTTGCCACCTAGTCTCTATGCTTTGCAGTATATCCCACGATTCACCAATCTAGGATTCCTATGCCTAATCCAGACTCTACCCTTCAGGATTTACTATATATCCCACCATTCACCGATCGAGGATTCCTAGGCCTGCTAGAGGGCATACACCTCTACATTTTACCATATATCCTTCCATTCTATTAGTGCCTAAATCTACCTCAGGCTGAGAAAGGTAAGATCTAGGAGAACATCAAACCATGCTTAACCTGGTAGCTAGCCCTACCAGGTCGGGAGAGGGCTCTCTCCTTGTCAATCTCAGCAAATATGATCAAGGAGGATTGAGATCACTGATGTGAATACTGATTTTAGGCTAGGTATGTGTGCAAAAGAGTTTGATTAAATTTGATGATGTTTTGTTGGCTCAAATCGAAAGGCAAATTTTGGCTCTGGGGAATGAGGCTCAGTTTTGCATAGATCTCTATGGGCTAAGATAGGAAAATGATTTGGTACTTAAAATTGAATGAAATGGAGAGATTTTAGATAGATGAGGAGTTTAAGAGGTCAAGAAAACCTTAGGGATCCTCTTCAAATAGCTGAAAACATAAATAACTAAACAAACCCTAGGTAGAGCACTACAATTTCAATGGATTCTACGTTTATCCTTGTTTGTTTTAGTTAAGATGAAACAAGAGAGAGAATGGCATACATAAAATACAAGTAAACTTAAATTTATATAAGAATACACAATATCAAAGAAATATGCCACATGAATCCCATAGAGTGCTATAAACCTTGGTCTATTCCTTAGCCAAAACTGCTAAAAATATGTATATTACAATGAAGCTCCAAGCTTTCTGAAAAGTCCAACCTTTGCTAATGAATGAAAAATCACAAGATATAGGCAAACAACAACTCATCCTAGCCTCTAGGGGTTGAGCTCATAAGTTTAGGAGTTTTTCCAACAAATACTAAACTAAGAACTAAAAAGTAGGCAGTGGAACAACTTGCCTCTAAAAACTAGGGAACTGATTCATTCAATTGCAAACTACCTTTTCATGGATGAATCTACCTCTATGAGTGAAAATTTAGAATAATTACATCAAAATCCATCAAGTCATATTAAATTGCATCATGATTTTTACATTTAGAAGGATAAAATTCAAACTACCAAGAAACTAGGCGAAAAACAAAGTATTTTTGGTCAAATTGAGCAAAATTCCGGCAATGCACTGTGCTGATTTCCCTCTGTGTAACACCTTTTTGCAGCTGATTTTAGAGGCCTTCCCAGTGTCAAAATTTTCTCCAAGTGTCCTTTTTCCAAAATTCTTCCTGTCTAATTTACAGAACCAGTGGGACTTTTGAATTTGGCCTCCATTTGTGCCTCGAAAATAGAGTTCTCCCAACATTGCTTCCTATGTGTCCAAAAAGGGGCAAAAAGGTCATTTTTGGGGTGTTTTTGACCTTTTTGGGGTCTCAAAACCTATCAAAATTTCTTGGAAATTTGTGAGCACGCATATTTTTTCATAACAAATCCAAAGATGATGTTTTCATCAAAAGGAAACCCCCATCAAAAGCAAGCACTAGGTGGCGCGACACATTGGGCATAAAATCCTGTGCTTTGGCCCAAAAATTCCAAAATTGTAAAAAGTGTCCCAAATTTTTTGAAATTTCGGTTGAGTGTTCTCCATCAAGTGTTGTGTTGGGCCAAGGAAGCCTCAACCAAGATCTGAATTCTATCTTTCTCCTTTCACTTCCTCGATGCCTTCTTCAATTTGGCCTTCAAGTTTCTGATTCTTGCCTTGCAACTTTTATTTCTCGCCAAGTAATGGTAGGCCATGTGCCTCAACATTGTTTTCTCCCTGTTGACCTTCTCTAGAAAATTTTCTAAGTGGATATTCACTCTCTCAAGCTAAGATTCTCGATCAACATTGATTTCTTGTTCAAGTGGGGTGAGCTTCACTTTCCTCCTTTTAGCAGCTTGTCGATTTTCTCGTATGTTTTGCAGCTCCATAATGGTTTGATGATCCTCTAGATGCTTGTTTCTTTGCTCCAGGTACTTGATTATCCACTTAGCTCTTTCTAGGTCAAGGGACAAATCATTAATGACTGCCTGTCTCGTGAAAAGCTACTGGAGGCACCTGAGGACCTATGAAGATCTCATGTGAAATGAAATCCTCCCATGAGATGTTTTGTAAATCAAGCTGATGCAAGACCACAATTTTGATTAGTGAAAAATGGTATATGCTATTGTACTGCTGCTGAGGAGTTTTCTTGTGCACTAAGGTGGTCATCTTCTCAATTTTTGAACAAATAAAATAGGGCAGATTCATCATTCTCACCCTAGTGAAGTGCATCAACAACCTGATGTGATAGGCATACAAGTGAGAAAACCGACCCTCACAGCTGAAATATTTAATTATGATTTTCATAAAGGGAGCATAAGTGTCTTTCAGATACTAGAAGGGAAAAACTCTACTTAGATGTCTCTGATAACCAGCCTTGATGTAAGGCTCATAATTCTCTCTATCAATATGCTACCTTTTATTCCACTGCTCACTGACATTTGGAATGTTGGTGGCTAGAGAAATAGTCTCAAGTGATTAGGTGAATGTCATACCTGCTAGAGTGACTTGGCCATTATGAAGATGGAGCACAAACAATATTTCCAACTCATGATGGTACTGGACTCTCTCTACCATCTCACAGAACTGATAACAATATTGGTGTTGAAAGCATGTGACAACAAGAGGACAGGCCTGCAACTCAGCAAGTGAAGTAGGCTCCTCTCGTATATGTTTACCACCCTTGTGAGGTCTCCTTGGTGCATGCATTTATCTAGATGAATAATTGATTGTCTCCTCCTCTTGGTCATAGGAAGGATCAGACTCCATGTTTACCAATGTTTGAATTTTCTTAGATGAGTATGAAGAGATATTATGGTGTCTTAGATTTTTGCTGTCAAGGATGAGAATGTATGAGGGACTGTTGAGGGAAAGTGTATGAGGGGTTTTGGGAATGTTGGTAACACGTTTTTTTGGGGAATCGGGGTTTTAGGGAATAGTAATTAGGATTTACGATAGCAATTAGGGTTCGGGAGTTTTAAACTAGGGTTTTGGGATAGTGGGAGCTAGGGATTTAGGATTAGTGAACTTAGGGATATGGAGTTTAAGGAATGGGTTAATGAGAATGTAATGAGAGGGAGGGAATAAAAGAGTGAATGAAGGAGTGAGGGAGTGAAATGGCTAGGAGTGAAATTGGCAGCAAAAGAACACAATTTTTAAACCCTATTTAAGTGTTTTTGTCAAAAAATGAAAGGAGTTAGGGTTTTTATTTTTTCCCATTAAATCACCATAAGCACCAAGATAACTCATTCATTGGTCATGGGAGAAATGTTAACTCACTTGAACAAGTGAATATTATGCAAATTTGAAGTTTTGGATGAGACTGTGGGTGAAATTAGGCTTGTAACCCTATGTGCCGCTCCACAAACCCAGTGCACCGCGCCCTCTCAATGTGTCATGGCTGTGTAAAATTAATACTACAGAGCACTGCCCAATGCGCCGCACCACAAACCCAGTGCGTTGTGATTTTTGCAGGAGACTTTTGGAAGTCTTCCCTATGTCCAAATTGGGTGCAAGATAGCTGATTGAAAATATTATTGAGTCTACTTTCCAGCATAACTGGAATTTTTCAATTTGGTGTTCATTTGCCTTATCAAAAATCAAATCTCCCAATACTAGTCAAAATGTGCAAAATGAAGTTGCCTAAAGGCAGAGTGCTGTTGCAGTCAACTTTTGAAGGTCTTCCTCAACCCAAAATTGAGCTCATGATAGCTCATTGAAAATATTTTTGTTTCTAGTTATCATTTAACTCATCACGAAAGTCAGTAGGCCAACCAAGCTAGGAGAAATATTGATTTTCCCAAGGTCACTCCAGAGGTGCATCAATTCTCCTGAGACAACTGTATTTTTGAATTTCTCTAAAAACATGACACCTGTGTAAAATGAAAAGGAGGTTTTTCTTCCTTGGCCTAGTTTGAACAAAAACCACTCTCAGTTTTCCCAAATTCATCTTTTCTGGCTCAAAACCATCATTGGATTAAAACCTATCCCGATGTGTGGAACAGGGGATTTGTAGAAAATGAAGTGAAATGAAGGGGATAAAGGGCTTCTAAACTCTTGAGAAAATTTGGGAAGTAGGGAGGGATGTTAGGAAGCAGGTCAAAGTGGAATTTCAAATATTGAGTGAGGGGAAGGGGTCCAAAAGGGAAAAACACAGGCCTAACCTAGAAAATTGTCAAGTTGTAGCAAGAAACTAGGGTTTGTGCGAAAATGAGGAATTTGAGAGATATCATTGATGGGAAGTGTGTAATAAGGTAAATTAGGTATAGGGGAAGAATTATAAACATCAAGATACAATTTTTACTGATGATTTGACCATCGAAGAGAAATTACCTTCGAAACCGTAGGAAAGGAAAACGAACCTTACCTAGGCACAACTAAAGCATGAACAAGGTGTAGAATGACCCATTGGAATCTGACATGATGATGTAAACCATTTTAATGATGGTAGAATTAGTTGTATGGTAACATGGACCGATATTTGGACAACTTTGAAAGGAGTAAAAGCAAACCCTAGACCTAATATCTAGTGACCAAATTTTACTTGAAGACTCACTGAAATGACAAAATTTGACCTTGACACCTTAAAATCATTTTGTAAGAGCATGTTATATCATTGGTGGAAGGATTCAAAGACTAACACTAACATTGGCTCCAATGGGGATGGTAGCTCCTTGGAGATGCCAAGAATCGCAGATCTTTGGGAGAGCAGACAAGTGCCTTCATCCATTGGGAAATGGAGTCAATAACTTCAAAACATCCAAAAACCAATTACTGTGAAACTTTGACTGAAGACTCATAGTTGAACTAACTAATTCAAAACTAAAACAAGACTCTCAAAAGATGAAACTGGAAACTCAGTTGAATCTATCTTTAAACTGACTGAAACAAAAGATGACGCAAGATTGAATTAACTGAAGCAAGTACTTACAAAGATTTTAAATGGTAGCAGACCATCAAGATTTGAGGGCTTAAAATCATGATGACAACCACCTGCCTACTGATGAAATATGTACAATCATGTGAAGTGGGCCTTCCAATGTAACCAATCAAGCAGATGCATACTGAAATTCTGTTCTCACGTTCCCTGAGCAGGCAAAACGATGTACACGTGGGAAACTCACAATAATAATTGAAACCAAGGCTTATGCTAACGAACCAGGCAACATTCATCTTCTTTGGTTCTTGCAAAATAATGCCGAAAGGATCTTGAAAATCCTGAAGCACTAGCTTGTCTTGAGATCTAGCAGCAAAAATACATGTACTCCCTTCATTTTGATCTGAAAGAACAATTGATTGCCGAGTGATAGGAAGGCATAGAGAGGTATAAGATTCTAACATCTGAGTGTTAGCTATAACTTCCTCGACCATGAAACATTTTGGCATATTGTCCCTCTTAGGCTCATATTCCTCAATTTCATGGTCTAGGTCATTCTTAAACAGAAAACAATCTTCAAGATTATCAAACATGACAGCGTTATCATCTTCATGAAAAAAAATATTATTTGTTCACTGATCTATAAATCTAATTTCAAGATTGTCATCATTTTCAAAAGAAGAAGAAGATTCACCAGCACCTTCTTGACCATGTGCACACTGTAAACCTACATTAGCTTGGGCTGGAACCTGACCTTTCAAGAGTAGATATATTTTATCTTCAGACAGAGGAGATAATACTTTTTGTTTTCTTTTGCTCAAGCAATTATTGTCTTCTTGAAATAACTTTTCAAAACATGAAAAACCTGAATGACAGTGCTCAATTCCCTAGTCTTCTGAAATTTGAAAACATTGTTGATCATCTTCATATGACATGGCAATCAAATTATCATTTACCACTGAGTTATCGAAAGAAGATTTTTCACTTACTTGAAAAAAGATCTCATTTTTGTTTTTCATAAAATGTCTGGATTACCTCCTCATGAAGGCTTTGTTCTAATGAAATGAGAAAACTTGGGTCAATAACTCTATCTTCTTCATTCCATATGATCTCAACAGCAGAGCTCTCCTTCATGGGATTCAAAACAAGGTAGTCTTCATCATCACGATATGAATCTAGATCTGAAAGAGCTGACCTGACTTTATCACATTCTGAAATTGAAACTTGACTTTCCTGCATATTATCTTCTTCTATGGACAGATCTAAAATAAAACCTTCTCTTTCATCATTTTCCATTGTACTAAGATCTTGATCCTGCTACAAAGTTTCTTGAGCATCTTGATGAGTACCCTCTTTATGTTGCTGAAATGGATTTTCGTACAGAGCCTCCATGATCTCATCATCCATGAAGTCATCATCTTCATAAACTTTCTCAATACTTTCAAAAAAACTATAAACATGGCTACAACAGTTCTGAACTAAATTTAATGATGGATAAGTTTCTTTATACCTTTCAAAGAACATGGCGTGAAAATCCTTTAAATAGTAAATACAAGCAGGCGGCAAACTTTCATACCAAGATGAAGCTTCACCTTCCAGAGTGGCCATGAATATCTTCATCAAGCAGTCTTCAGGAAAATCAACCTTCAACTTGTGAATATGTATGTGAAATCTAACCAGATGTAAAGTAGCATCATTCCTATTATCATCTTTCAACATAGGCAAATTTCTTTGCCAATCTACCTTAGGAATTTTATTTAGAAAACTTGGAATGTGATCTCGGCTCATGGGAGCATAACTTCGATCCAGCGAAATCATTTTGATAACAATGAATTCACCAAGAAATTTAGGCTACTAATTTTTGAAGGGTAGAGTCACCATAAAAATTCTAAACCTTGGGATTCTTCAACCTTGGAGACACCAGGTGAATGATTTTATCCTTTTGATGTCTAATCATTTTCCACCATAAAAAATCAGATCTAACTTGATACATGTACTGGGGCAATTTGTAAGTCAGATGTTCCATTTATAAGACTAGACCGGAGATTGACTGAAGCAGCTTTTATCTACTTTCGCTAATGCAAAGCAAGAGCGTTTCGAAGTCTACCTGGCTAATCTTTAGGCTCCATCTGTAGTTTATAAAATTAAAAACACTAACAAACAAACAATTTCTTCCCCAGCGGAGTCACCACTATGTTAGAGCCCAAATATACCTTAGGCTGAGAAAGGTAAGATCTAGGATAACATCAAACCATGCTTAACCTAGTAGCTAGCCCTACCAGGTCGAGAGAGGGCTCTCTCCTTGTCAATCTCAGCAAAGATGATCAACGAGGCTTGAGATGACTGATGTGAAGACTGATTTTAGGCTAGGTATGTGTGCAAAAGAGTTTTATTAAATTTTATGATGTTTTGTTGGCTCAAATGGAAAGGTAGATTTTGGGTCTAAGGAATGAGGCTCAGTTTTGTAGAGATCTATATGAGGCAAGATATGAAAATTATTTGGTATTTCAAATTGAATAAAATGGAGAGCTTTTAGACATGTGAGGAGTTGAATAGGGCAAGAAAATCTCGGGGATCCTCTTCAAACAATTGAAAACATAAATAACTAAGTAAACCCTAGGTAGAACACTGCAATTTCAATGGATTCTACCTTTATCCTTGTTTGTTTTAGTTAAGATGAAAAAAAAATAGAATGGAATACATAAAACACAAGTAAACTTACATTTACAAAAGAAGACACAATATCAAACCAAGCTGCCACATGAATCCCATAGAGTGCTGCAAACCCTAGTCTATTCCTTAGCCAAAACTGCTGAAAATATGTATACAATGAAGCTTCAAGCTTTCTGAAAAGTCCATCCTTTGCTAATGACTGAAAAATTACAAGATATAGGCAAGCAAAAACTCATCCTAGTCTCTAGGGGTCAAGCTCATAAGTTTATGAGCTGTTCCAACAAATTCTAAATTGAGAACTAAAAAGTAGGCAGTGGAACAGCTTGCCTCTAAAAACTAGGGAATTGATTCATTCAGCTGCAAACTATCTTTTCATGGATGAATCTACCTCTATGAGTGAAAATTTAGCATAAATACATCAAAATCCATCAATTAAATTATATCATGAGTTTGAAATTTATGAGGAGAAAAGTCAAACTATCAAGAAACTAGGCGAAAAATAGTGTATTTTTGGTCAAATTGAGCAAAATTCCTCCAATGTGCCGCGCTGATTTACCTATACGTAGCGCCCTTTTGGAACTGCTTTTGGAGGCCTTCCTAGTGTCCAAATCTTCTCCAAGTGTCCTTGTTCGAAATTTCTACCTATCTACTTTCCAGAACAAGTGGAATTTTTGAATTTGGCCTCCATTTTCCCCTCCAAAATTGAGTTATCCCAACACTGCTTCCTGTGTGTCCAAAAAGGGGCAGAAAGGTCATTTTTGGGTTGCTTTTGACTTTTTTGGGGGCTCAAAACCTATCAACATTTCTTGGCCATTTTTGATCATGCATATTTTTTCATGACAAATCCAAAAATACTGAGTTTCCATCAGAAGGAGACCCCCATCAAAAGCGAGCACCATGTGGCACGACGCATTGGGCAGAAAATCTTGTGTTTTGGCCCAAAAATTCCAAAATTGCAAAAAGTGTCCCAATTTTTTTGAAATTTGGGCTGATTGTTCTCCATCAAGTTCTATGTTGGGCTAAGGAAGCCTCAACTAAGATCTAAAGTCTATCTTTCTCCTTTCGCTTCCTCGATGCCTTCTTCAACTTGGCCTTCGAGTTTCTGATTCTTGCCTTGCAACTTTTATTTCTCGCCAAGTAATTGTAGGCCACATGCCTCAACATTGTTTTCTCCCTGTTGACCTTCTCTAGCAATTTTTCTAAGTGGAAATTCACTCTCTCAAGCCAAGATGCTCAGTCAGCATTGGTTTCTTGTTCAAGTGGGGTGAGCTTCACTTTCCTCCTTTTGGTAGCTTGCCAGTTTTCTCGTATGTTCTGTAGCTCCATAATGGTTTGCTGATCCTCTAGCTGCTTATTTCTTTGCTCCAGGTATTTGATTATCCACTTAGCTCTTTCTAGGTTGAGGGACAAATCATTAATGTCTGCCTGTCTCGCGAAAAGCTGCTGGAGGAAACTGAGGACCTGTGAATATCTCATGTGAAATGAAATCCTCCCATGAGATGTTCTGTAAACCAAGCTGATGTAAGACCAAAATTTTGATGAGTGCAAAATGGTATATGTTGTTATACTACTGCTGAGGAGTTTTCCTATGCACTAAGGTGGTCATCTTCTCAATGTTCCAAATAAAATAGGGGAGATTCATCATTCTCACCCTAGTGAAGTGCATCAACAACCTGATGTGATAGGCATACAAGCAAGAAAACCAACCCTCACAGCTGAACTATTTAATTATGAGTTTCATCATAGGAGTATAAGTGTCTTTCAAATACCGGAAGGGAAAAACTCTACTGAGATGTCTCTAATAACCAACCTTTATGTAAGGCTCATAATGCTATCTAAAAATCTGATACCTTTTATTCCACTACTCACCGACATTTGGAATGTTGGTTGCTGGAGAAATAGTCTTGGGTGACAAGGTCAATGTCACACCTGCTAGAGTGACTTGGCCATTATGAAGATGGAGCACAAACAATCTTGCCAACTCATGATGGTACTGGACTCTCTCTACCATCTCATAGAACTCATAACAATATTGGTGTTGAAAGTATGTGACAGCAAGAGGATAGGCCTACAACTCAACAAGTGAAGTAGGCTCCTTTCGTATATGTTTACCACCCTTGTGAGGTCTCCTTGGCGCATGCGTTTCTCTAGAAGAATCACCGAGTGTCTCCTCATCTCAGTCATAGGAAGGATCAGACTCCATGTTTACCAATGTTTGAGTTTTCATAGATGAGTATGAAGAGATATTATGGTGTCTGAGATTTTTGCTACCAAGGATGAGAATGTATGAGGGACTGTGGAGGGAAAGTGTATGAGGGGTTTTGGGAATGTTGCTGACAAGTTTTTATTGGGGAATAGGGGGTTTAGGGAATAATAATTAGGCTTTGGGACAACAATTAGTGTTTGGGAATTTTAAACTATGGTTTTGGGATAGTGGGAGTTAGGGATTTAGGATTAGTGAACTTAGGGATATGGGGTTTAAGGAATGGGTCGATGAGAATGTAATGAGAGGGAGGGAATAAAAGAGTGAATGAAGGAGTGAGCGAGTGAAATGGATAGGAGTGAAATTGGAAGCAAGAAAACACAATTTGTAAACCCTATGCAAGTATTTTTGTCAAAAAATGCAAGGAGGTAGGTTTTTCATTTTTTCACATTAAATCACCATAAGCACCAAGATAACTCATTCATTGGTCATGGGAGAAATGTTAACTTACTTGAACAAGTGAGGATTTAGCAAATTTGAAGTTTTGGATGAGACTATGGGTGAAATTAAGCTTGTAACCCTGTGCACCTAGTGCACCATGCCCTCTCAATGCATCGTGCCTATGTAAAATTAATACTGCAGAGCGCTACCCAATGCACCATGCCCTTTCAACGCACCGCGCCCTTTCAATATGCCATGCCACAAACCCAGAACATTGCGCATTTTGCAATAGACTTTTGGAGGCCTTCCCGGTGTCCAAATTGGGCATGGGATATCTCGTTGGAAAGATTATTGAGTCTTATTTCCATTAGAACTATAATTCTTCAATTTGGAGTTCATTTGTCCTATCAAAAATCAAATCTAGCAAGGCTGGTAAAAATGTGCAAAATGAGGCTACCTAAAGGGAGAGTGCTGTTATAGTCAATGTTTGAAGGTTTTTCTCAACCCCAAATTGATATCATGATAGCTCATTGGAAATATCTTTGTGTCTCGTTATCATTTAACTCATCAAGTAAGTCATTAGGCCAACCAAGGTAGGAGAAATCTTGATTTTCCCAAGGTCACTTCAGAGGTGCATCAATTCTCCTAAGGTAACTGTATTTTTGACATTTCTCTAAAACCATGACACACGTGTAAAAGGTGAAGGAGGTTTTTCTTCACTGCCCTTGTCAGGTTGCTATCCAATTTTTGGAGTGATACAAGGTTTGAAGGAGCCCTGTTGCAACGAGATAACATTATTCCTTCTGAGTGATTCTTCAATTTTAGTCTCCTTAACCAATTATACAATTATTCTGGGAACTTACACCAGAAGATCTCCTATTGGCCAATCGCAACCTCAACATACAAAGACTTTCTACTTATTTTTGCAATGGATTGACTCCTTTGAATATCTTGTTCTACTATAAATGGATCTACTCTTTTATCCCACCAATCCCTAATCTCTTTCTTAAATATCCTCGATACCATATCCCAAACCAGTTTTTGTAATTTCAGGTCTCGAAAACAGAACCATTTGTTGGCACAAAAGTGACATAAGGAAAGACCCTAGGTTCAAGCACAAACGGCCAATAATGGCTCATTGTAGTCTTGAACAACTTCAGAATTCTCACCTTACCCCAAGGGATAAGGAGTCTCACCCGAGGCATGTCACGACTGGAAGTAAGAAGGGTTCAATATATGGTCACGGATATATTAACCATTATTTTATAAGTGGGCATGTGCATATACTCAGACTAAAATTATATCGATTATTAAGATCAATCTATCATGACCATAGACTTGTAATTCATTCAAATTTTTAGTGGGTCCACATAACATAATCAAATAGATGGATCATACCAAAAAACTAGTCTAATTCTTCATTCATCTCAATTCAACAGGATAAAATTACATGATACATTGGCTTCAGCCACAGATAACTACATAAAATACCCAATTACATGACCTGACTGATTGCAACAGACTTGGCCCACTTCTCAACTATGAATTTGGTCCTCAGGTCGGATGCTCTAAGAGCCCATATCCTCCTCCCTGCGCATTTGTTACTAGAACACTTCAACCAACTGACCAAAGAAACACCAAACTATTATAGACATATTTGGGCACTATAACCCCAGTCATATATGTCCATGAAACAAGGGCTTCTGAGTCCCTAAACGTGTTGTTTGATACCCTAAAGGAACAAGTTCAACTGATTACATCACCTCCTAGAAGTTCTCCATGGAAAACTGCTCAGAACTGGTCAAAAATGGACCATACAGACTGCTCAGTGCTAAGGGTCTGATGCATATCACCTGCCACATGCAGAAAGTGTGATGCATGCTAAAAATACCTCCTGTAGGGTACGATGGGCGAGAGTAGACAAATGGTAGAGACAGTTTGCAAGGTGGATGACCATGGAATCTTCTAGAAACTTCTCCTGTGACACTTGCCTCTCTAAATTCACCTAGGGTTGAGTAAGAGATCACGAATCTCCAAGTGGAACCAAGAACTATCAGAGAGAGGACACTAATCAAAATTCCAGAAGCTGACTCACCCCCCTAGAAACATCTATATATGGATCCCTCATCCCAGAGATCCAGAGGCTGGAATCTTGTATAAGGAAGTGCTGTTGGTTTCTTGGTGGAATATCATAGTGTTGGGTGATCTAAGCTTTTCATGAGGTGAAGAAGGGATTTCATGCTAGGAGGATGATGCTGGGTCAGATCAATGGGTTGTAATCCTCTCTTCTACTCTTTCTATCAATAAAGCTATTTATGTTTTCAGCCCACGTTATTTGTATTTACTCATTATCGTTAGCTTGGCCTAAATCCCTGAACTAAGCTGGAAACTATGACCAAAACCCAAGTTAAAGTCTCATGGACCTTCACACTGTCTCCTTTAGGCAATCTAGATGCATCGCACCTCTCGTGTGCAGTAGATGAGATGCATCCCTATTTCCCTGTGTTACATGTGCGACGATCAGATAAGACTATTTCTGCCTCGATATTTTTGTTTTTCTTCACTCTCTTTAGCTTTATTCAAGAGTTTTGTTGTCTGTGATCAGTATACCACTATGGAAACTCCCTTCCTTTGCATTATTCAGCCTCCATCGTACAAAGAATATTGAATGTTTTTATGTATTATTCACCATTTACAGTTCTCTTTTACAAAGAAGTAGCTTAATCGAACTGTTGTCTTTCGATTTGGAAGTGTCGCAAGTGTCGTTTTTAGCCAAAGAAAAGAATCCTACTATTCTTGATGGTCGATTACATTGTTACTCTTGTATTTGATATGAATTAATAGTTTTTCAAGTGTCGAAAGCAGTTTTCAATTCAAAATCACAAAGTGTCGTTATTGTATTCCTTTCGTCTTTTGAAGAGAAAATTGTTAGCACTGTCGCTTTGAAAAGATAATTCAAATTTGTACTTAGAATTCTTTTTGTCATTCACACATTAAGAAAGTGGAAAACAAATACATGCATGTGCATTTGTATTTAGACTACTTGTTCGTTTTGATTTAGGGCAGTGCATCTAGTGTGTGCTCTCTGCTCTATGTTGAAAGAATTTCGCTTTTCTTTCCTTAGTAGCTAGGATTTTCATTGTAAAAAGAAGAATAAAAGATCATTTATCATCTTAGATTGCATTTTAGGAATTGTATATCTACATCATGTGGTGAACCTTAAATGAAAAATTCTTAAGAAATATCAACTTTAAAATAAATTCAATGAACATAAAAAAGCTTTGGAACCTAATGCACAACATTTAGAAGTCTAGGCCAGAGACGTATAATGATGTTGTAAAGCCTGGTAACTATCGCTTTCATCGTAGGTTGGGTGATTCCTCCTCTTTGAGACAACAAGTGCCAGTATGGACTTGTGCTCCCATGTACCATCGAGTATATATTGGGAGACCACAATAGGCTATATCCTTTATCTTTAGGAAGTCGTGTTTGCCGCCCTATCAATCGCAATGCATTAAACACATCATTCGGGAAGATTGACTGCTGTACCATAAAAGTATTCTGCAATTTTGCGATTGGTTTGGTAATCCCTCTATCTATATTTCTAGAGTAGTCTCTTTCATTCCTTTTCAAACTCCTTAAAGGAAAAGGTCCATCTGACCACTTGTCACTTTAGGCTCATTAAAAATCGAAGGCGACTAGAGTCATCTTTAGCTTTTCCTCGACTATTAAAAATTCAAAAAGAAAGTTATGTCAAAATGTCATAAAATTTATTTTAATCGGAATAATGTCATTGTTCCCTCATTGGTCTTAGGTTGAGAAAATGGAGTCCACCAAACAAGGATTTCCCCTTGGGGGAAACCCTAGTCCTTTCTCCTCTTGGGGAGATGTTGGTGCACCTCATATGGCCACATTGTCCCTTCCAGGACTGACAATCGGCTTGCCAATATGGATCTTCTCGACCTCTATCGTTCAAAGCACTGTGATTCCTAAACAAACAAGTCAACAACTAGATGATGCTAGAGCTACCCCCCAACCTTCTTCTTCATTTGTTTCTCCCTCCCCTCCTTCCTCTTCGCTTGGTGAAGCTGGTAAAGCTAAAAACCAAGTAACTGAGAAGAAGAAGAAAGGGAAGGAGAATTAGAAGAAGAAGAAGGAGCCAAACGCAAAAATGGGCAACCATGCATCATCTAGCGAAAATCCACACATTGCACCATCCAAACCTAAATCTCCATGTGTCATTTGCAAAGGAGACCACTATCATTGAGATTGTCCTTGCATCCCTCAGATCTTAAGGGATAGGTCTCCTCATTTGCACAATCTAGTGTCGTCAACTTCTGATGATCATGTTGAGAGTACACCATCAACTAGTGAAAACGAAGTCTCTGGGCACAAAGGAAAATATAAATTTCCTTGTAGACTGTGTGAAGGCGATCATGCCATCC
>APFE031466519.1:0-13758 GCA_000404065.3 Pinus taeda
TTGTTCAGAAACTCACAATTGCTTGACTTGTTTTTAATTGTTTATCACATGATACATTCATTTAAAAGGCAAGAGGTTAAGAAGAAGTTAAAGTATTTGTGACTAGTCTTTCCTTTAAGTAGATTTACTTTAGTTCACATTTCTTAGTTGTTATTTGTCATAGATTTCGTTTTCATTTCCTTGCAGCATCACAGGCACTTGGCCAATGTCATTAGTCTTTTATTTGATGCCTTTACTTTCCTTTAAGCATTGATTTCATTTCAAGCTTTCTTGTAGAGTACTTTTAAGTTGTAAAAAGCACATCACCATCTCACACAGTTCACTCACTTTATTTTGAGTTTTAAAAAGCACATCACAATCTCACACACTTCACTCACTTTATTTCGTCACATCACATTAGGAGAGATATACTTGAAAACAAATCTAAAAAAGTTAAAAACGAAAAAAGCTTAAGAAGTAGTTGCCTAAGTACATACAGTACACCTCACTTCATCAGCTTACGAGCCCCGGGTTGACATTTAAAAGTTGCAATTTAGACATCACTAAATTGACCAAATTGACCAAACACTGTCCACCCTTCAGGAAAGGTTTATGTGCTCTCTTGACCATATATTTTGCAAGCGAAGATGATCAATAACTTGTAAGCCTTCCTGAGGGACTTTGTCTTGTAAACATTGGTGGGGGTTTGTTTAAAATTTGATGGCTCTTTCACCCAGTGCTTGACAATGTCTCTTGTATTCACATAGTTGTGGTTGGCATAGAAGAGTGAGTCCATGTGCTTCACCAGCTCGGGCAAGTGATACATCTACTGAAAGTCATTTGCCCTGAAGTTGGCAATATTCTTCCTGTTGGCACTGCTCAATTTCATAGTATGTTCATCTGTATGTGAGACAATCTAGTTGATGAAATCTGCACATGGGAAGTCAGGGTAACTACATGCAACCTTGTATAGCCCTGACTTCCATATGCTAAGATAGACCTGTCGGTCCTTCAAATTTACCTCAAAGTCCTTTGAAAAAGTTTCTTTGATTTGTTGCCATGACAGTGTTGTTCCCTTCTCAATAAATAGTTGAGTATCTACATACACTGGTAAATCAACTGATGTCTGGTCAACTGCTTTCCCTGTACTACTCTCAGTGGTTTCCTTTGATGCATATCTCTTAGAGTAATTGTTGGAGATATTCTCAACAACTATTGTACTTGTGGGAGAGAGAGGACACTCATGGCAAGAAAATGTTAGTTTAAAAGAAAAACAACTTGAAGGAAAGTTCAAGCAGCAAGTTGGGCATTATATGTGAGAGATTGCGTATTTTTTATTAACAGGGGTGACTGGATGACTATGGGAATTGCACACTGCGTAGTCCCAGTAGCCAAGGTGGAAGTTTGATGACTGGAACTCCACAATGTGCAATTCATCCTGGGCAAAGGTCTAGGAGAGACTGCGCATTACGTAGTCTCAGTGGCCAAGCTGGGAGGCTGGCTCCTGGAACTACGCACTACGCAGTGGGAGCCATCTTAGCCTCTGCTCTGCGCAATTTTAAAGGCCAATCTAGTGGCTTGAGCATCCAAATTGTGCAGTGCTCGCTGTGAAAAGTGAGATCCAGGCAAGGGAAACCCAGATCTGCCTAAGGGAAGTGCGAAAAACAAACATATCTAAGAGATAGTGTGAATTTGAGTGCATATCTTGTTAAGTGTAGATGCATGCACTTGAATCAAGTGCAACAATTGATTAAATGTTAGGAAAATGAAATACTTGAGGAATGTCGTCGTAATGACGATCGTTGGTGCAAAGACAGGAAAACTCATGCGACACTTGGGAATGGAAATATATAACTTGGAACAACACTTCTACAATTTAAAATGTCAACGACCATGTAGAGAAACAAGTGAAACAACACTCAGACAAGCCAAATAATAAAAAGCGACAAAAAACAACAAAAAACGACAAAAGAAAAACTCACCCGGAAAAGTAATGACGATTGTACTGAAGGCTCGTGGATCTTCTCGGGAATTCTAGAGCTCCAAGATTGAATGTGAAAATGAGATCTAGAGACATCAATTAAATGGATTTGGACAAATTAAGATTTATGATGCACATGGCTGAAATCAAGGAAAAACTGACACTTGGCAAAAGTTTCTAAAAATAGTGCAAGTGCCTCCTTCGAGATACTAAAAATAGATCCCTATTTTTTAGGGATGTTTTTTTTTCCTTTTTCTTTTTTTCCGGGGAAACTTTCCATGCACACTACCAGGAAAGACAGTGCAGTTCCTAAAACTGGCCAACTTTTTGGCTCAATGCACTCCGCAGTTTTTTATCTCAGTGAGGGTTGCACTATTTTTGGGCTCAATTTTGGGCTTCCCCCTCATGAATACGCATTGCCTAAGCTCAAGGCTCACTAGCAATCAGGATTGCGCAATTCCCAACAGTTTCTAGGGCAAGCCCAAAACTGTTGTGGGACCAAGTCAAGAGATCACCTTGTGAGTTAGAAAATCAACTAAGTAAGCAAACACAAGCCAAAATGAAAAGGATAAGTCTCAGTTGAAGCATTAATACATGGATCAGTGCGATGTGATCTATTGTGGTTAAGAAAAAAGGCTCCAAAATCGAAGCATATGCAAAAAAATTTAGGGTGGTTGTAGCTACTACAACAGGTTATTAACATTGCCATATGGAATGCGATGCACATTAGCAGTGTTCCTTAGAACAATGAGCCAGTAATTGTTCACTAGGGGAACAAGTAGTGCAAGATCATAGCGTTGCACATTGGATGCAGGATGAAAAGTCACAAGTTTTCGTGAGAATAAAATTGAAGGAAAAATAGAGAAAATTAAAGAAAATAGAGGCCTCAATGATAGGAAGGATTTTGAGGATCAGTTCATGGCTTTTGTCAGTACGTATTTTGTCAGTTTTAGATTGGAGCTCTCTCTATTCTCTCATACTATTTCACACTTAGAGAATTCTTGGAGCACTCTAGAATTGGAGAAAAGAAAGCAAAGGAAGGACAAGGAAACAAAGGACTAAGCAAAGGAAAATTTGGATCAAGCGACTACAGCAGGATTGCTTGCAAGTATCCAGTTGCATGTAATATTTCCTTGCTAGTTTGGACATGTATGGTACATGCATGTGTGTATTTGGTTCTCTTGTTATCATTGGCATGGGATTTTCTAGGTGTGACATTGTTTTCATCTTTGCCTTTCTATTTCCGGATAGCCATGGTGTGATCGGGTTCTTTCATTCGTTGAGCTTTAGATTGTCGAATGGTTTTAGAACCGAGTGAGGTGGTCTCAGTAAAATTCCCAAGGACCTAGGAATCCCTTGATCGATAATGTTGGGATTGTGGCAAATCTTGACAGTGGAGACGAGAAAACTCCTCAAGGTATTGGTGAAGAAATCTGAAGGCATCGAAGCTTGTTTAAGGCCTAGTGATCCCTTGACCTTTTTTGGTGGGATTGCGAAAAAGCCTGGTAGTGTATGCTTTTGTTTGTTCCTAGGAATACCTTAAACTGTAATGGAGGGATTACGAGAAAGCCTGGTTGTATAGGTGAGGGTTCCGAGACTAGGATTCCCGTGACTGATTTTGGTGGGATTGCAATAAATCCTGAGGAATCCCTGGTTGTTTTGTATTGAGTCCCACATTCATGCTTGGAATATGGCATGAGGGTGATTGAATGAAAGAAATATTTGGTTCATACCAATCTATGGTCGAGTCATATGCAGAATTCCCTGACTTGGTTGGATTTTTCATATGTTAATAAGAGCTCTTTTTCTCTTGTATTTCATGAATAATTGTACTTGTTATTATGTGGCTTTGATGGATACTTTATCATGGTTACTATTATGGTTATATGTTTCCTATAAGCATGGTTTCATAATAGGTTATAGCTATAGCTCTTTATATGTTTCATTTGTTGATGAATGGTTAATGAATGCATGAGCTAATAGATGTTATTGCAGTTAATATAAGAGGGCATTAGACCTTCTTGATGATTCTCAAATAAGTATTAGACTCATTTTTTCATATATGCATTCATGACCTATAGATCACATGTTCTCAATGTGCTTAACGAAATGTCTATCATGGTTAGATCAGGATAGGTTAAGTCCTTGATCAAGTTTTGTGTTAGAGGATTTATCTTTTTGTCAATTATTGTTTTGCAAAGTTCTATCAAGTTTTGGGCAGAGGTTTGGATCCTATCATGGTTAGGTTAGGATGGGTTAAGTCCTTGATTAAGTTTTGTGTTAAATGATTTCTATTTTTGTCATTTATTGTTCTGCAAAGTTCTATCAAGATTTGGGCAGAGGTTTGGATCCTAACCCTGAAAAAGTGGCTCAGATCTTAACGTCACATGCACAATATTGAGTAATTTAGAAAGCAGACGCTTGGAGGCATGGTTATCCATACGAATGGAGGATTATAGTCGTTGGCTTGCCTTGTTATGTAATAGACTAAGAGTCCAATTCAGTGAGAAAGAAAGTTAGCTCATGGTTTGGGCACTTGTAGTGGTTGTTTAGCTATTGGGCGTCCTATAGCTCCTAAGGAAGGTCAATAAAGTTATAGTTTGTCGATTCCACTTCCTTAATTGTAACTAGGAGGTTGATTCATATCATAGTAACTCCTTGTCACATGTTTACCTTGATGGACTAGTGAACTTGGATAAGTGTGGGATGTTGAATTTCCACGACCTTGGTGTCTCGGATAGAATCCTAAAATATCTTACACTACCAAACCAAGAACCTCAACAAAGCTACTTTGTAGAGCAGAACAATATAACACATTAAATAAATCACGCGTACAGTAAGAACAATAAAAAAATATATATGTAATCCAACTTCATTATATTATCAACATATATTACAACAGTCTAGGGCTCATGTACAAGGGATAATGGCCCTCAAATATTCAAAAGTACAAGAATACAAGATACAATGACAATTTCATTGCTCTAGTGGACAATCATAGCCATTATGGCGTATCTCTTCCTCCCGATCCTTTGCTTCTGTTTTGGTCTCTAGTTGCCCCTTAGTTTACCAAGAAACAACACATAGAGACTCCAGGAGAGTTGTCAACTATCACTACTACAAATCACTTATGCTTTAATGAACACGGGCTCATCAATCTGCTCCTTCAGAATGGCCATCACTTGAGTTCCAATCTGCCAATCTAGTAGCTTCTTTCGTCCATCAAAGAGATACACATTAGGCTCAAATCTTCGCCCAATGCATAACTCTCAAAGTCCTTCCTGTCTACTGCTCATAGGGCTACTCTTGAACACCAACACATTTCTCTCCAAAAATCCAATGATGCCCAATACCTCTGCCAATAATCCACTATAGAATTTTCTCCTTGTTAGGGTTTCTAACCACCAAATATAACCCTAACACATGGATTCCATAGGTTGCAACTTTTCCACACTTGGACACCACCCAACTAGCAAAAAATCCAATCTTCACTAAACAAAATCAACATACCTAGTTATACATGTTGTTAGAGCTTCTCTTATGGATAGGGAATCCTATCAACTATTGTTGTAGCCCACAAAACCACTCCAACAGTCATCTAGAGTATGTGGCCTTCCTTCCACAAGACCCTCCTACCTTTGTTGCTCCTTTTGGCTCCCTATTGCAGCTTTTTAAGGACTGTAGTCCTCACAAACTCCACCTAAAGTACTACGACCAAGAATGCACACAAATATTAGGGTTGCAACGTAATAAAATAGAGAATATTTCCCTCCAAAACCCATGCACAAGTTGTAAGATCATTCCTTAAGTCCTGTGGCCTTCTCCTGCTCTTTCTCAACCCTGGAATAGAGTCAAAACCACCCAAAACAATCCTCCACAAATTTGTCTTCCTCTTTTAAGAGCTTGGATGCATTTTTGTTGAGCAGTCTATGAATTGTTGTGCACTTGGATGTTCCAATGATCTCACATACACCTTCTATTTATATCCAAAAGAAGGGATCCATGAATTCTCCAATAGACATGTCTTTTGGACATTTCACTTCAAGCCTACATGACTTTAATTCCCAAAAATTAATCATTACCTTGAAAAATTCATATCTCATCTTCTACAACTCGGATTTCGTCTATTTTTATTGTGTTGGATTCTCCTTGCCATCCTTTATCATCTATATCTATAACAAGTAGAAAATGCCTCATGGTTTTGGCCCAAACATCAATGGGTGAAAAACCCCAACCTTAGGTTCCAAGCCCACAAATGACTTGTATGGTGCTCCAACCTCCAAACCTCGAACCCTAAGGCTTGAAGTACCTCCCAAGCTATCAAAAATTCACACTCCCTCTTAGCGAGGGAGGTACTTCCAAGACTAGAAAGTATATCATCATCATCATCACTACTCATAACACTCGCCCAACTCTTGGCACTCACAACTGCAGCAATACTTGTAGGGTGAACTACTCCTATCTCAAAAGTGTTGTTATCACTAGAAGAATATTGCTTCTTCTTCTTCTCTTAGAATGTATTCTACTCTATCCATGATTCTTTCTTGGAATTTGTAGGAGCATTTGTGCTCCTCACTGACCACACACTCTTCTTGCGCTGCAAAGTTTCCCTCTGAACCTGCAAACTCCCGCTAGAACTTGACTCCCTTTGAGCCTCTAGAATCTAGATCTTATTTTCTACAACATGTACTTGACCCTCTGAAGCCTGCACATATACTTGCTTCTATGGAACTTGCACTTGGCCCTCCTACTTCTTTTTCCCATGATCTATAGGCTTTCTTGTTAGCCTGTATAGACCATGCTCTCTAACTCCAATCACAATTCTTGCAGATCTAGTGCCTCTAGGCCTAAGTCCCTCCTTCCCATTCTATAATAAGATCTTAAACCCCTTCTTCTTTATCACTGATACAGATATCACGTTATATCTGAGTCCCGGTACAAACAATACATCCTGGACCCACATCACTCATCCTAACTCTATCCTGAATGTCACAACTCCTAATCCTCGGATCGCCTTCTAAATCTTGTCACCCAACACCATTTTCAACTTCAAGTCCCACTCATCTAGAGTCTCGAATACCTCCTATGACCTTGTCATATGTTTCAAATCATCACTATCCACATACCATCCATCTTGATCAATGGTACCCTGTGAGAAATGAGAGATCATAGAAAAGTCCTCCTCCTCCAACATCCTGGTGAGAGAATATATCTCAGGAAAGGTGGAAAAACGGAGACCTGATTCCATTTCTTCTTCTCGTGATCTCCCGCCTTCTTTATCAAACATCTCGGTGAAAAATTACCCATCTTGCCATATTTAAAACATTTGAATTTACTCAAGTCCTTATTTTTCTTGCCCTTACATTCATGCTGCAAGTGCCACGTCATCATCTAAAGCACTCTTCTTCGGATGAAGATCCTCATCTTGAAATTGTTCCTTAATGAAGTCATCCCACAACCTATTCCACTCTGGAAACTTCTCTCTAGCAATGATCCCCTTGATGAAGGGCTCCAATTCCTCTATGAACCTTTTCAAATAAATCCTCACCATATCAAAATGTGAGATAGTCACACCGACGACAATAAGCTCATCTTTGACCTAAGACAATCTTTTCAGATACGAAGTCACTGCTTCTCCATGTATCATCTTCGTGGACTTCAACTTGTCTTCCAATACTAGTACCCGATTCTCGTTCTTACCCGATTCTTGTTCTTATTCTGGAACAAATTCTGAAGAGCCATCCACATCTCATGTGTATTGTTCTTACCAGACAAATGAGATATTAGGGTATCCTTCACACCATTTAGGATGATCAATCTCAACCTTGTATACAATTCCTCATACACTTCCAACTCCTTAGGTCCAATTGACTTCTTTATCTCTTTCTCGGCGAACTCCTAGATCCTATTGACCTACAATACTAACTTGATCCTTTCCTACCAAGGACTATAGTTGGAAAACCCTTCCAACTTGTCCTCACAATGGAGACCAACCTGCAACTTCGACATTATAGTGATCCCTTCACCTACAATGTGACCAACTCCCTCTTAAGTTGTACTTTGTTTTTCAATGTTTGATTCATTGTCTCCAAAGTAGCTTAGACACACTTTGATGCCATGTTGACTTTCCATAACCTTGGTGTCTGGGATAGAATCTTAAAATATTTGATGCTACCAAACCAAGAACCTCAACAAAATTACTTTAAAGAGTAGAAAAATATAACACAGTAAATCAATCATGTGCACAATAAGAACAATAACAATAGTGTATGTAACCCAACTTAGTAGAAGGATCAAAAGAAATGAGGAAACCAGGGAGGAAGCGAAGAGTTTCGACACCGGGAGGATTCTCATCTCCAGCCATTAACTCTTCTTGCCTGGTATCTGCTTATTCCTAGGGTGCTTTCCTTTCTTTTTCTGATAGTTTCAACAGGCTTCGGGCTCCCCTTGGCAGGTGTCAGCTCCCTCAATGCCATTATGTCGCTTACCCTTTCACGCGGAGCACCCTCCCCTGGTTCCTTCCCTCCACTGCCGCATTTTTTTGTTTTTTATGGTTTTGGGAGTCTTGTCGCTCCACAAATCCCAACCTCTAACCATCGCAGGCCAACAACGGTATCAGTTTTGCTGCGGGTTAAGGGTAAGGTTTTCACTGTGCAGTTATAACAGTTTTCCATCTCTCCACAAGTAGTTACTCCGTGACCTCGCATCCCAGCCCCACTAGCTCCTAATCTCCCTTATGGAAGAGGTTTACGAGGAGGAACTCGTGGATTATTCATCAGACAATTGCCCAGAATCCAAAATATTTGTGGCCTCTTGTCCATTGTCGCAAGGGGGGGGGGGGGGGTGTTTTGGAAACGGACAGCGCACCAGTAGCCTAGGTTGACCAAGTCAGTTACGACCTGACAGACATGGAAACTTCATTGTCAGGGTTGGAGATCTCTCAACTGAGAGTTACGGTCACCGAGGGTTCTATAAACCCCACTGAAGGCTCTTCCACCCCCTTTCTTTTTATCCCATCTCCAACCAACCTCCTTGCTTGGAACAGCCAGCTCCAGGCCACTGAAGCTATACAAGGCGACGAAGGCCCCTACCAAGGGTTTCAAGACAAACGCTCCTCAGAACAGTTGAGCTTCACAGAGAACTCCACGGCCCTAATTTCCAGCACAACCTTCCAGAATTTTCACAGACTTTCTCGCAGTTAGGAGAATACAAGGAAAATCCCCAACCCTCCGGGTTCTTTGAAGGCATTGTCAATAATGAGCCAGACAGAGAAGTAACAAGGGATTCGGACCCTGAGCTCAGCCTAGGCAGAGAAGACACTCTCGAGCCGGACCACCCAAAACCTAGGGTTCTCAAAGTAAAATCTTCTAAGCACTCCAAAACCCGGGAATGAGGGAGATCACTGGTTTTCGGCGAAGGCATCAGCATGGACAAGGCAGCCCTTACAAAGAATACGATCCTGGTCAGACGTGTCCACAGCCGAAACTACACTCCAGGATGACTAAAGAAATGGACCATGGAGGTGTGGGGGAATGTTCTTTCGCAGCTCCTCGCAATGTTGGCGCTCTCCCGCAGATGGTTTGCTCTCATTTTCGACGAGCCCGAGGATGTTAACTGGATACTCACTTGGTACTGGCATATAGAAATGACCCTAGTACTCCTAAAACGATGGTCCACTCTCTTTGACCTTGAAAAGGAAAGCTTAGGAGTTGGGCCAATATGGGTCTGTCTGCCCAGTCTCCCGCTTCAATTCTAGTCAGAGGAAATCTTCAGGATTATCGGAGACGACCTGGGTACCTACCTTGACCATGACAGGTCCTACATGGATACAGGTATTCTGGCGATGGCCCGTATCTTAGTTCACTTGGACACAAGGGATGGTCTAGTGGAGGGTTATCAGTTCCATTTGGGTTCTACTACACTCTAGCAGGAGTTGGATTACGAGGGTATCCCCTTCAGGTGTCGAAAATGCCATGAGGTTGACCATCTCTACAAGGAATGCCCCTTAGTCACAAGGCTTAGACCATCCCCTCCAATCAGGGTAGCAGCAACATTCACTCAAACAGCAGAGATTTCAGACATGCAGTCCAAACTATCCAGGGCAACCAGCAGATGGCCTCCTACTCCATCCAACCTCCCAGGCCCCAATGCCTTGCACTTTGCGGCACCAAGCACTAGGGCTCGCTCCAAAGAAGGTGTAGGATTCACGGGTACCTCCTCTCCTCCACTCTCTATTTCTTTGTCTATTAATTTTATTGATGTCTCTATTTCTACTCTGGTTACCTCGAATGTAATTACTCCCATCCCCAAGCTGAGTCAAATTATTTGCTCGGTGATTTCTACCCCTCCCCCTCCCCTTCCCTCCCCTTGTACTCTTAGCCTCCTCCCTTCTAATGATACCCCTGGGGCCTCGACCTTTGGCTCTTCCCATCGGTACAATCTGCGTTCCATTCCCCCTTCCCTCATGCCTACGGATTGGATGTTACCCCCTTCCTCCCCCCCCCCTCTCCGAAAGCCCTCGGGGCAAACAATCCCGCATTTCTAAAGCCATCAAAAGAGCCAGTTTTGAGGTGGCCTCCGGCATCCAAGCCCCCATCGACCAGGCCCTTAGAGGAAAGGGAAACCCTGCCCCAGTGGTCCCATGAAAGGCTTCTCCTTTAACTGTAGCGGGTTAGCCAACCCCAACAAAAAACTGGCCTTCAAAAGACTTTGTAACTCACACAATCTGGATTTCGTTATGCTCCAAGAAACTATTGGGGATGGCCTGTCGATTGAAAATACCCTAAAATCTCTTCTGCTTGACTGGAGTTTTTTCTACATGGATGCCAAAGGTCATTCGGGTGGACTCACTCTAGGGTTTAACAATCGCACTGTCAAAATCTACAATGCTTGGGGTGGCCATGGTTTTCTGGGTGCGGATATCATCTCAAATTTTCCCCTCATCTCTCTGAGACTCTTAAACATCTATGGGCCTTGCCATCATTGGGAGGATTTCTGGGACAGTCTCCTCCAACAGGAATTTATGCGGTCGAATGACATTATTATAGGGGGAGACCTAAACGTTTCTTTGGGTTTGGCTGAATCCTGGGGACACAGAGCCCAATCGGACGCCCTTACTAACTAATTTGAAAAACTACTGGATGACAATGAGCTTCTCAGCCTCGAGTCAGCCCGCAAGATGCCCACCTGGAGGAATTGTCGTATCGGGGTCCATGCACTGGCCCGTCGACTTGACCGCTTCCTCATCAGACCCAATCTTCTCAACAAGCTTGGGCGCATTAGACACTGGGTTGGTTTGGGAGGTTGCTCTAACCACTCCCCCATTTTTTTGGATCTGGAAGATGAGGCTAAGAAGTTGGGTTCCCCTTTCAAATTCAATGTTGTTTGGATCGGGGATGCTAGTTTCCAAGACCTGGTTTCAAAGAACTGGACACACTTCAACAGGGAAGAGGGGCTAACTCCAGGTTCTGTCATTACCCAAAATTTGAATCAGCTTAAACAAGCAACAATAGCCTGGATTAAGAACAAAAAATTGAAGGAGGAAAACGATCTGGCCAAAATTGAGGTTGAATTGGGCTTCCTAGATTCCCGAGGTTTGTCAAGCTACTCTACTTTCGAATCCAATGAACACCTGGTCAAGCTAGAAAAGGAAAAAAATAAAATTCTCCAAAGAGCTGAAGAGACTTGGAGGCTTAAGAGTAGGGCTACCTGGCTTAAAGGGGGAGATGAAAACACCAAGTTCTTTCAACAATTTTCCAGAGGAAGAAAGAACATCAACACCATATGGAGTCTGAGAGACAAAAATGGAAGAGAAGCCAACACTTTCGCTCAGTTAGCAGACCTGGGAGTTCATCATTTCTCAAATATCTACAAGAGACCCAGGGAAGCTAACATAGCAGAGATTCTAAGAGTCTTAGAGGCAATCTCCCTTTTCATCGAGGAAGAGGACAAGGAGATTTTTAATGCCCCCATCACACTTGCTGAACTGGAGGCGACCCTTAAAAGAATGGGAAAGACAAAAGTCCAGGGCCAAATGGTTGGCCAATTGAATTTTTCACTGCTTTTTTTGAGCTCATTGGTCAAGACCTTCTGCTTACTACAGAAGATTGTCGAACCTTAGGGATTATGCCAGAGGCTTTTAACTCTACCTTCCTAGCCCTCATCCCCAAGGTGGACAACCCCCAATCCTTTGATGATTTCAGACCCATCTCTCTCTGCAGTAGCATCTATAAGATTTTCTCCAAATTCATTGCCCTCCGCAAAAAACCCATCCTCTCAATAATGATCTCCAAAGAACAATTTGCCTTCCTAAGCCATCGTCATATCCAGGAAGCTAATAGCACTACACAGGAAATGCTCCATTCAATCAAATCTAATTCGTTAAAATCCACCATACTGAAAATTGACCTGTCAAAAGCCTTCGACAAAGTTAGCTGGACCTACCTTCAGCTTATTCTAACTCATATTGGCTTCCCCCATCAGTTCATCAAGTGGGTGGGTAGCTGTTTCTCCAGAGTCTCTTTCAGTGTCTTGATAAATGGTGCTGCCTCAAACTTTTTTCATGCTGAAAGAGGGCTCCGTCAAGGCTACCCGCTCTCCCCTCTCCTGTTTCTCCTAGTAATGGAAGACCTCAACACACTCATCTCGGCTGCAAGGAACAATGGCTCGCTAAGGGGTGTTAGGATCAATGATAAGACAACCATTTCTCACCTTCTCTTTGTTGATGATATTCTTATATTTCTAACAGGTCCCTCAGTGACTCCTCTACTTTCAAGGCTATTTTAAACTTTATTTTGCAAAGCTACAGGAATGGAGCCGAACTCTTCAAAATCAACGATTACTTTCTGCTCCTGCCTTCCTAACGAGCAACACTTTGCCTCCCTACATTTTGCCTTTGTGCGAAATGACTTGGATGCTGGTCTAAGATATATGGGGTTTCGTCTCAAACCCAATGGTTACCGCATTGTTGACTGGGCTTAGATGATTGAAAAGTTTTAAGGATGCATAAATATCTGGCAACAGAGATGGCTCTCCAGGGATGGGAGACTCACCCTCATCAAATTAGTTCTATTGGCTATCCTGGTCTATTGGATGTCTCTAGCCTGGATTCCCAAAGGCATCCTCCACATAATCAAACAGATTTGTCATAGGTTTCTTTGGCGGGGACAAGATGATGGCAAAGTCTTCACCTAGGTTAACTGGGATCGGATAGCAAAGCCAAAGAAGTGGGGTGGCTAGGGCCTAAAGGAGCCTCAAGATTTCGCAAAAGCTCTAGGTGCTAAATTGGTTTGGCAAATTATCTCATCAAACAGCCTATGGACCAAAGTTATCTACAACAAGTATATATTTCCTCTATCTCCCACTGACTGGATCCGTAGCACACAGCACCACCATTCAGGGGCCTCAATCATCTGGAAGACAGTCATACGCTCAATGAACATCATAAAAACTGGACTGTCTTGGCAGGTGGGAAATGGTACACAAATCAGAATTGGGGTTGATCCCTGGGCTGGCAGTGGGAATGTTCACATCCTCCCACAAGACATGAGAATGGAACTCAGGGAAACAGGCCATACCCTTCTATCTCACATTCATGAGGTGGGTAGGGAGGAAGCCCCTCACAGCTGTTGGAAGGAATTTCACACCTTGGGAATCAGTGACAGATGGAGGGTGGACTGAGCTGGTTTTATTGGTGGGCTAGAGGAAGCAAATGTTAAGATCACAAAAAGAGAGGACAGGCTTATTTGGGCTAAGGCAGCCACAGGAAATTACTCCCCAAAAGCAGGTTTTGACTCCAT
>APFE031466519.1:15789-41287 GCA_000404065.3 Pinus taeda
CCACACTTGGACACCACCCAACTAGCAAACAATCCAATCTTCACTCAACAAAATCAACATACATGGTCGTACATCTTGTTGTATCTTCTCTTCTGGTTAGGGCATCCAATCAGTTGTTGTTGTAGCCCACATAACCACTCCAACAGTCACCTATAGGTTGTGGCCTTCCTTCCACAATACCCTCCTACCTTCGTTGCTCCTTTTGGCTCTATGTTGCAGTTTGTTAAGGACTGCAGTCCTCACAAACTCCACTTGCAAGACTGCGGCTAGGTCTACACACAAAGATTACGATTGCAACTTAATACAACAGAGAACACTGCCCTCCAAAAACCACAAACAAGCTTTCTGATCAATCCTTAATCCCTGTAGCCTTCTCATGCTCTTACTCGACTGTGTAATAGAGTCAAAACCACCCAAAACAGTCCTCCGCAATTTTGTCTTCCTCTTCTAAGAGCTCAGCTTCCTTTTTGTTGAGAAGTCTATGAATTGTTGCACACTTGGATGTTCCAAGGATCTCACATAGACCTTCCATTTATATCCAAAAGAAGGGATCCACTAATTCTCCAATAAACATGTCTTTTGGGACATTTCACTTCAAGCCTACATGACTTGAATGCCCAAAAAATAATCATTACCTTGAAAAATTCATATCTCATCTTTTACAACTCAAATATCGATGATTCTAATTGTGTTAGATTCTCCTCGCCATCTTGTATCATTTCTATCCATCAAGTGTAGAAAACTCCTCATGGTTTAGGCCAAACATCAATCGGTGCAAAACCCCAACGTTGGGGTTTAAGCCCACAAATGACTTTTGTGGCACTCCAACCTCCAAACTCCGAACCCTAAGGCTTGGAGTACCTCCCAAGCTATCAAAAATCAACATGGGAGGAGGGTGGTTACATGCACGTATGATATATACTCTCTCAATATGTATACTTATATGCTCATATGTACATAAAACGCCTATATTAGCTTAAATAAGAAGCAAGAAACATAATGGGAAATGATTATGGAGTGAGAAACAATGGCGAGAGGGCTTTGGGTTAAGAAATATCCTCCCTTGCACCATGCATATTACAGACGTATGAGGTTATTTAATTAGTCCAAATCTATTCAAGACTCAAAAGTAACACACCATATGTAATTTATCAAAGTTATAGATTAAATTATATCTACATCAATGTTTGTGGTTTTCATTTTTCATCTTTCCTTTTCTTTAAATTCTTATGGTTTCTTGCTACGAGAAGCAGAGAGATTCCCAAGAAAATATGTTTATACCGTATTTAATTCTATATTGTTTCATAGAGAAACAATAGCTTCTTGTGCCTTTCTCGTAATACCCTTATGTGAAACCAACATTGTGGGGTGAATGTGAGGATAAGCCAAAAAACATTGAAAAATAACCTTCATTAAGCGAGCTAATGAGTATTTATGTAGTAGTCACATGATTCTATAGACAAGTATTTCCAATATTTTGCCCTATGTCATAATTGCATGTCTTTTGAAGTTGAATCCGCCTTATTTTTTAGCAAAAACTAATGTTGGAATATTACTTGTATCTCTCCATTTGCCATAGATATTTTATATCACCATCATAAGTTTACTTTTTATTATATTTTTGGTGTTGTATTTTGTGATTTGGTCATGTTAATTGTTAATTTAGCATTGTTGTAATTATGCATATGAATAAAATGATTATTGGTTTTCTTCTGATATATTGTGTTTGCCATGTGCAAGTTGAAGAAGTTGGGGTTCCTTCTTTCTTTCGTGTTGGTTTTGAATTTGAAGAGATGTAAGCTGACATTTTGTTTAATGGGTATGATGTTAGCAAAAGAAAGACTTGTTTTCATGGTTCAAGGATATAAGATCTTTTCTCGTGTTAAGTTTTCTGAGTTGTGGCATCAAATTATAATTATGGTGAGGATTTGGATAACACAATGGAAGGTTATGAAATTTTTAATCTTGAAATAGATCATCATGTTTATATTAGGAGGAAGTAGATAAAATGGTTTACAAGAGAATTGGTGGAATGTTAATGTGCGTGTGTGCATACTGGGAATGTGTCCATGGGAATTGGAGATGCATCCAGTGCAGTTCCTATTGTCATGTCTAAGTGGAACATGGGTATGTACCTATGTATAAATTCAATCTAGTTACCTACGATGTATGGTAAGGGATTCCCTAGATGTACTAGGGACAACTGGGTGTCCACATCACCTTAGATCGCTTTGTGTGTGCATTCTGGGAATGTGTCCATGGGAATTGGAGATGCATCCAGTGCAGTTCTTGTTGTCATCTCTAAGTGGAACATGGGTATGTACCTATGTATAAATTCAATCTAGTTATCTACGATGTATGGGTAAGAGATTCCTTAGATGTACTAGGGACAACTGGGTGTCCCCATCACCTTAGATTGCTTCTTTTTCATTAATTAATTACTTTTTTTTCTATTAAGACTTTAAAAAAATAATAATAAAAGTTAATCGTGTTAAAAACATTAAAAAATATAGTTGTGTCTAATGCTCTTCAATCATTGACATGATTAGAAGCTCCATTATTAGTTTTTTTATTAAACTCTTAAATTCCATAACAATACCAGTAAACACACCTCCAAACCTAAAACCTTAGAAAGTTGGAAAACATTGGAAAATTTGACTAGAAGCTCCATGATTAGCTTTTTTACCAAACTATTAAATTCCATAACCTTACCAGTAAAAAGACTTACAAACTAAAAACCCTGAAAATCTAGAAAACAATGGAAAATTCACTATGTATTAGTTGTGAATTCAATCTCATGCGAAAAATATTTTATGTGTAATGTTCATTGCGAAATTTTAAAGATACAAATATGAAGTTGGCATTGCACACTCCACTTTTTGTGCTTTCAATTTTTTGATACAAGAAAGGAGTTCACGAAATGGTGTACCTTTTTTTGCTTTTGTTTGAGATTTTTCATATAGCCAAATTAACATCATTTTTCTTCACTAAAATGATGTTCATTTTGGCTTTTTGATTGTTATCTTTTCTGATTGAGATAAATTTATTTAAAATTGCTACCTCAATGGAAGAGCACTTGCCTTGCAAGCATGAGGTTGGTGGTTCGATTCCATCGTGCCCTAACATGAATTAGTCACTCAAGAAAACAAAAAGATTCACATTTATATTTTATATTTCAAATCAATAGTATTTTGAAAACAATATTAAAAAAACATTGATAAATCAAATCAAAATATTCTTTAGACACCTTGGGCATGGTAATGTTTCTCCTACAGTGCCCATCACACGCTTTATAATATAGATTGGAATGTTATTTTGGTGCATGAAAATGAATAGAAACTCAAAAACCCTTTTCACTACCCAAATTCAATTAAGTGATTTCATTTACGTTACACATTGATAATTGATATTTGAAGGCAATGTCTTCATTTATCATGTTTTATAAAATTGTAAATTTTGCAAATTTTCCACCTTGTGGTTTGGTTTTTGGCTTTTGTTTTGCTTGTTTTTTCTTTGTTTTTGGCTAATATTTAATTTTGTAATTTAATACTGTATTGTATTATTAGTTTTTTTCCCTTAAACTTTAGAAGGCTAATATTTAATTTAGTAATTTACTATTGTATTGTATTGTTATTTGTAGTAAGTTTATTTTTGTAAATTGATATTATATTACATATGAATATATGTTTATCCAGGGAGTAATTGAACTTTGAACTTCAGAGGACCAATATCCTCACTCACATGGCCATCGCCAGTCGCGATGCCCCACTTAGGTTATTTTTGTAACTTTCATCATAAAAGACTTGATGTATATAATCTTTCAAAATGATATTGAAATTAACATTGAGTACTCAATAATAATATTTTTATCACGACCATCGTCAGTTGAGATCCCCCACTTAGACTATTTGTGTAACTTTTCATCATAAAAGACTTGATATATAATCTTTCAAAATGACATTCAAATTAACCTCAAGCATAATAATATTTTTTTTTAACTTTGATTGGGAAAGACTTATAAATATAATCATTCAAATTGAAATTAAAATTAAAATCAATATTAAAATGAATAGAAAGGTAATATTTTCATTGTTTATTATGACACATACTAGATCTACTCTTGTTATGTAAAGTTCAATTTGATGAATATAATCCTTTAAAATAAATTAAAATCAACATTGAAATGAAGAGAAGGGTAATATTTTATTTAGCATTGTTTATGTTTATTGTGGCACATACTTAATCTACTCTTGCTATTCGAAGTTCAATTATCTTTGTAGCTTCTCATCGTGAAAGACTTCATAAATATAATCCTTCATATTAGAACTAAAAAACTAGCATTGAAATTTGATCATTAAA
Source organism: Pinus taeda (assembly GCA_000404065.3). Taxonomy (NCBI): domain Eukaryota; kingdom Viridiplantae; phylum Streptophyta; class Pinopsida; order Pinales; family Pinaceae; genus Pinus; species Pinus taeda. The sequence continues at coordinate 20,149 of APFE031466519.1, forward strand.
TCCAAGCACTCTTCCACACGCAAATTGGATTTGACAAAACCTTGTCTAGTGAATAAATTGTACAAACCTAGAGTCCTTCCATGAGACCTTGGAAATTAATTTCTACTCCTCTTAATCATGGACAACCTCATCTTCCCTCTTCATCTCCCTTCAAGCTTTCCCCTCCTTATTTCTAAATGCAACATCTCTCACTTTTCCTTTTCTCTTTTGAAAACTAAATTACATATCTTTTAATCATGTACAACCTCATCTTCCATTACCTTAATCTCCCTTCCAACTTTCCCCTCAGTATTGCTCAATGCAACATTTTGCACCTTTCCTTTTCTCATTGTTAGTTAACTTAAATCTCTCACTTTACCTTTACTCATTGTTGGTAAACTTAGTAGTTCTCATTTTTCCTTTTCTCATTGTTGATTAACAACCTTGTATAGTGAATAAATTGGGCAAGGGCTAACCAGCCTACCATAGGGCATTAAATGCCCTGGTACATGCATGCTCTATAACAAAATAACACACAGCTTTGGTGGTTACATAAATTAAAAATAAAAGCTGTGTGTTATTTTGTTATAGAGCATGCATGTACCAGAGCATTTAATGCCCTATGGCAGGCTAGTTAGCCCTTGCCAATAAATTGTACAAACCTAGCGTCCTTCCATGACGCCTTGGAAATTAATTTCTACCCCTCTTAATCATGGACAACCTCATATTCCCCCTTCATCTCCCTTCAAGCTCTCCCCTCCTTATTGCTCAAGGCAACATCTCTCACTTTTCCTTTTCTCTTGGAAACTAAATTCCACACTTTGTAATCATCTTTTCCTTTTCTCTTGGAAACTAAATTCCACACTTTGTAATCATGGACAAACTCATCTTCCATTACCTTAATCTCCTTTCAAGCTTTCCCCTCATTATTTCTCAATAAAACATCTTTCACTTTTCCTTTTCTCATTGTTAGGTAACTTAAATCTCTCACTTTTCCTTCACTCGTTGGTTAACTTATTAGTTCTCACTTTTCCTTGTCTCATTGTTGATTAATTTATTAGTTCTCTAGCTTCATCATGTTGGCATTATGGCTAATGTTTTGTCCTTGATGGAAACCTACATGTCGAATATGTCTTTGATGGAAACCTACATGTCGAATATGTCTTTAATGTCAACCTAGTTATAATATGATGATTATGGAACTAATGCAGATGACAAGAATATTGGTACAAGTATTGCAAAAATAAGGTAGTGCATTGACAACCTTGTTACAAGTTTCACTCAAAGAAAAGACGAGAGTGTAAAGTTTGAAAAGTATACACGGCTCCTGTGAAAAATAATCACGTACATATGCAAGTTTTGTGAACAAAAGTCGTGTACATAATCCAAACCATGGAAAACAAGAAACCATGAGCTATTACCATGGTAATTTCCCATAGTATTATGTCAGAAATGTCTATTTGATCATATCAAACGAATACCAACAACATTACCAAGGGATTTTCTTATGGTATTAGCAAGACAAAAAAGTTGTATAAGGAGAAGGAGATCAAGGATCTATGGGTGCAATGTGATGAATTATTCATGTGTGATCCTATCTGGAATAGGTGTGCACCAAGGAGCAAGGGGAAGGCTCACATATGAAAGATCTGAAAATATGTTGAAATATATGCTTGATTGATTTTCTTATTGCAAAATGTTTAAGTGGCTAACAATGCGGATCTGTGATTATGGTGGAACTATGATCTAAATGTATGTTAGCTGAGATATGTCACTCTTGACAGTATGTGCGCAGAAATATGGGTTTGACATGTGTTGTGATTTGTAGCGAAGTTTTGATTTGATAATTTAAGATATGTAAGCAATATTGCTTATGGAACGCCGCGTACATACATTGATCTACTTCAGTATACTCGCACATACTTATTAAGTTAATATGTTTTGATTACTGCCTGATCTGGGTTTTTTAAAGAGATGTTTGGCTGCCAATTGATTTGATGAAGTTTGTATTATATGTTGTTGTTCATCAATGATGTCTTGATAAAAATGGTTTGTTTTTTACAGTGTGGAATAAATTGATTTGGTTGTGGCTTGGTATATTGATCAATGATGATGATGCAGAATTGTGATTGCGTATTTAGTGACTTTATATTGTTGTGGCATAATTTATGCACAAGGAGCCATTTCTCCATAACCCTATGGCCCTAACAAGGTTACCAGAAATAAACAAACAAACAAAAAAATTGTATGGCTAAACCGAGACAACAAACAATTCCCAATTATATGATAAAACAAGCAGTCATCCATGCAATTCCTAATGTTATAGGGTTTGAGCTAATACTCGACCTCCTCGTAGGTTGGTGATGGATCTTAAGTTCAATGCACTAGCTCCAACCAGGAGATGTCTCTCTTCCGCTACCGATTTAGGCCTACACACAAGCACAAACAAGCATGGACGACAAATAGGCTTCTGCAGAAGACTGTTAACTCAAAACATCATGTAAAACATGAAAAATTTACTGCAAACGTGAATGTAAAGGAGAGGGAACATATATCTCTATTAACCATGAATCAAAAATACATCATATACCTTCAGGTTTGGAACCCCTCTCCAAGCTCTGGCGAAGTCTCCCCATTATGAGCAAAAGGGCCTCAAAGCAAATATGTGACTCTCAAGGACTAAATCAAGATAACAACAACATCTCAATATAATTATCTCTCTAACTCTCTAGCATAACCCTCTAGGATAGCTCAGTATAAAAGGAAGGAGACTCCCAAGAGGATGAATGTAGACACCTAGGATGAAGATAAGTTAAGAAGCTTCTCCAATGATGTGCCTTGGCTAGCTCGAATACGTTAGATAAGGTGATGAGTCAAAATAATCTCCTAGGAACCATAAGCATATAGAATAAGTCCCCCAACTACACGAAATTGATGGACTTAGGTTGCAACCACAGGATAGATGGGTCCTACATGCAGTTAGAATGTTCCAACCACACTCATAGGCTTCCCTATATGCGGTTAGGAAACAAAATTGGGAAAAAGAGTGGTCAAAGGCCAAGGAAAAAGATCAACAATATAGCAACTCAAAGGTACTAACCCTAGGGAGAAAAATATGTTGATAATAGATATATTTGTGATTAGTTGTTGTTGTGACTCAATGTTTCATTTATTCAATGGTTGATACAGTGTTTCAGTATTCAATGAATTGAGATTTGTACACAGGTTTTATGCATAGGAAGCGCGTATATACACAGATATTCTTCAAAATAGTCGCATATATATTTTGAGGTTAATTTGATCGAGATTTGTAATGACTGCAGATTAGTTATATATTGATGACAATGTGATTGGTTTATTGGTATTAGTGATTGTTTGATTGGTATCTTGGATTTAGCATAATGTTTGGGTGTGGGTCCAGTTGGAAAATATGATGAAAGGTGGTCTGCACATTTTAATGTTCATTTAAGACTGGTGGATCCAGTATGAAATATTGTGAAACGTGGTCCACAAAGCGCTGAGGGTTGTAGCCTCTAGTAAGGGGGTAGGATCTTCCTTCCGGTAGGAGCTGGTAAACAAGATTAGGGGGTTGTAGCTCCCTTCTAGTTGGTGCTGAAAAATGAGTGGAAGTAGTAGCCTCTTGTAGATGACTCCCCGTGTGCTGGCAAGAATCTTCCCCAGTACAAGACCATGATGTAATGAATGATTTTTATTATAATAAGAGAAGAAGACAAAGATGACAACATCGGTGGTTTTCTCCCACATTAGGTTTCCACCTCAAATCTCAGTGTCCATATGTGTTGATGTGTGTGTTATGATTTATTTGCTCTTTTCTACTCTGCATAATGAAATAATGATGCAATGAGTAAGTTAATAATGGATGGAAATTGTGAAAATTTGATAATTTGGATATATGGGGTTTGCTTTCACTGAAGGCACATACACACGCAAGTTTCCTAAATAACAATTGCATACATAATTCTGAATTTGAAATTAAAGATTGTGTATTTAAATATTGATTCACCCCCCAACCTTCCCCCCTTAGTATTTTTCTTAGCAATTGGTATTAGAGCAAGTCCCTCAGAAGAAGCTTGATCGCTTAAAGAGAGATCTTCCAAAAGAAGCAAGATGAAAGGAGTATTTTCTACAAAATCACATTTGTTTAATGGAACTAACTTTATGTTTTGGAAGGTCAGGATGAGATCATATTTGCAATCACTATGTGTTGATGTATGGGGAGTTGTTGAAGGTGGATATCAATATCCAAATTCTATTCCCTTAGATAATGCAGGAAAGAAATAGTATGAGAATAATGCAAAGGTTGTTAATGTTATCTTGGAGGGATTAGAAAAACATGAGTTCATGAAACGCATGCAACTAAACACCACTAAAGCAATATGGGACAAGCTTGTCCAAAACTATGAAGGTGACACTAAGGTAAAAAGTGTTAATTAACTTCAATCATATAGAATTTAGTATGAATCTCTTAGAATGCATGATGATAAAAGCATTGCAAATTTCTTTCTTGGAGTAGATGAGATTGTTAACACAATGAGAGGTCTCGGAGATAAGATTGAAGATGTTGCAGTTGTTGAAAATATGTTGAAATCACTAACCCAAAGTTTGATGCCAAAGTATATGCCATTGAAGAAATGTAGGATTTGTAAATTCTTACAATAGAAAAACTTCATGGGATCTTAACAGCTTACGAGATGAGAAAAAGGAATCCATCAAAAATTAGAGAAGTTTCCTTCAAATCCACATACAAAGAAAAAGAAAAAGAAGAACCCAAAAGTATAGGCTAAATCTCAGATGAGGAAGAAGCAAATTTTATAAGTAAATTGCAAGTTGGAATAGGTAAATTCAAAGATAAAGTTCCTTTTAGATGTTTTTCCTGTGGAAGAGTAGGACAATATGCAACCAAGTATCCATATAAAGAAAAGTATGATAAGAAAGAAAAAGGAAGGAATACTTCAAAAGGGAATGTCAAAATAAATCTTACTAGTAAGAAAAGTTTTTATACACATGAAGATAGTGAGTGCTCTTCCAATGATGAAGATAATGAATCTAATTCTAATCAAGAATATCAGTTACTTATGGCGTTTGAAGATCAAGTTACAGGTGAGTCTGATAGTGATTTCAATTTTATGGATGCTCTAGAAGATATTGATAGACTCGGGATCATAAATAAGAATCAAGAAAAGTAAATCAATATGTATAAATAAAACAACCTAGTTGAAGAAATAACTCGGCTAAAAATATGTCTAAAAGAGACTAAATTAGAAGGAGAAGCTTTGAGGAAACTTGCGTAAGAAAAAGAAAAACACTATGAAGAATTAGAACTTGAAATTGTGGGATTAAGGAAGGAGCTTGAGAGAACAAAGGAAAAATTGAATCTGATTCTCAAATTTGTAAATGTATCTGAAACCTTATAGGAAATCATCAATGTTCAACGCCCTCCACTCATTAAAACAAGACTTGGATATAATGGAAATGAAAATGGTGTAACATCAAAATCCATGAACTCTCTTAAAGCAGATACAAAAATTTATGCCAATGTTGTAAAAGGAAGCAATCATATGGTCAACAAATCTCAACAAAAGAATGAAGGATTAAGCTATACTCAAACAAGGCAACTTTCCCATAATCAGAGACCAGACTATTCAAGAAGGTACTTTACTCTCAGGTATTCTTACTTCAAAGGTCAATGTTTTACTTGCCATAACTTTGGTCACAAAGAAATTCATTGTGTTTATTATAAAACTATTATGACTAGAGAAGCAAGAAATCAACATAATGATAACAAGTTAAAGAATTCTTCTTATAATGTTTTCTCCCCTCTTCAGAATGAAGTTGAATGTTCTATTTGCAATAACTTTGGTCATGAAGAAACTTAAGAAAGAAGCAAGATGAATCCATCTTATCAACATGAGCAGAAATCAAAACTTCCTTGAGACATGTAAAAACAAGATTACTACCTCTGAAAAATGTGGTCTTACCTTGTACGCAGGAGAGCAAGAGGATCTATGGTACATTGACTGCGGTTGCTCAAAACATACGACAAGTGACAAAGATAAGTTTGTTTCTTTTAATGAAATTAAAAAGGAAAAGAATGTGACTTTTGGTAACAATTCACCTGCTACTATTAAAGAAAAAGGATCTACGATATTGAAAGAAAGGGTAAAAGTTGAGAATGTATTATTTGTTGATGGTCTAAAGCATAATTTATTGAGTGTTGGTCAAATGTGCAATCAGGGACCTGAAGCTATTTTCGAGTCAAAATGTTGTTTGGTGAAAGAATTGGGCACATGTAAGACTATAATCAAAGGAACCAAAACTCCATGCAATGTCTACATCCTAGAAGATGGCAAAGAGAAATATTTTTTTAGCGAATATCAAGAAAATTAGTTATGGCATAAGAGATTAGAACATCTTAGTTTTTCTCAACTATATCAATCAAGCAAGAAGAGAGTAGTTCGTGACCTCCAGAGATCACTCCACCTGAAAATAGCATCTGCAAGTCATGCCAATTTGGTAAGCAATCAAGAGTTTAGTTTAAAACTAAAGAATGGACTTCAGGTAAGCCTCTTGAACTTATTCATACAAAGCAGTTTGTGACCTCCAAACATCACTCCACCTAAAAATAGCATCTGCAAGTCATGCCAATTTGGTAAGCAATCAAGAGTTTAGTTTAAAACTAAAGAATGCACCTCAAGTAAGCCTCTTGAACTTATTCATACATATTTATGTGGACCTATGAGAAAAAACTTTTCTCGTGGTGAACAATACTTCAAGTTATTAATTGATGATTTTACAAGAATGTGTTGGGTCAGTCTGTTGAAGTATAAAGGTGAGGCATTTGAAAAGTTTAAAATATTCAAGGCTATGGTGGAAAACGTATTGGAGTTGAAAATCAAATGCCTTAGATCTGATAGAGGAGGAGAATTTATATTAGATGAATTTTTCAATTTTTGTGAGCAGCATGGCATCAAAATGTAATCATCCATAGCTAAAAATCCTCAACAAAATGGAGTAGCAAAAAGAATGAACAGGGCATTTCAACAAATGGCATGTGTTATGCTTGATGAATCTAGAACATCTCACACCTTTTGGGGGGAGCAGTACAAACCACTGTTGATATACTCAACAAGGCCCATTTTCGAGTCAACAGTGATAAAACCCTGCATAAACTCTAGTATGGAAGAAAATTTTTATAAAGAAAAATGATGATAAGCTTGGAAAAAATTGAGCCTGGGGCAGATGAAGTAATTCTTCTTGGATACTCTTCCAAAAGCAAAGGATATAAATGTGATAAAAAAAGGCTTCAAAAGCTTGTTGAAAGTATAGATGTCGTGATTGATGAAGTATCTACAAGTACCAAAAGAGAAGTACAATTAGATGATGAATAACTCCCTACTAATCTCCAGAGGAAGTAGGAGAAGAAGAGAAACATCAAAAGAAGAAAATGAAAATGTAAGTGTGCCAAAAAAGCCTCCATCAAGGTATGTTCATAAAAATAATCCTGGATCTCAAATTCTAGGTGATAAATACATTGGAATACAAACTAGAAGTACATTTGCTAGATCATCTAGTCACTTAGCCTTGTTATCCACAATTGAACCTCAAAATGTGAACCAAGAAAGAAAAGATGAATGTTGGGTTAAGGAAATGAATGAAGAACTTGATGAAATAGAAAAGAATCATACATGGGAGCTAGTACCAAGGCCTCATAATATAAATGTAATTAGGACAAAATGGGTATTTAAAAACAAATTGAATGAAAAAGGAGAAGTAATCAAGAATAAAGAAAGACTTATATGCAAAGGTTATGCTCAATAAAGACTTATATGCAAAGGTTATGCTCAATAGGAAGGGATAAACTTTGAAGAGACATTTTCTCATGTCGCTAGACTTGAAGCCATAAGAATGTTCCTTGCATTTGCCAGCTTTCGTAACTTCAAAGTATATCAAATGGATGTTAAATTTGCATTTCTAAATGGGGATCTAGAAGAAAAAAATTATATTGAATAACCTGAAAGATTCATACTTGGCAATGATAAAAATCTTGTTTGCAAACTTAAGAAGGCATAATATGGGTTAAAACAGGGTCCTCATGCATGGTATTATCGTCTTGACATGTATCTTCAATAACAGGGATTCAAGAAAGGATCTACAAATAACAATCTATATATCAAATTTGACAAGACAAACTATTAGTAGTAGTGGTTTATGTTGATGGCATCATATTTGGAAGCAATGTTGAATTTATAAGTCAAGAATTTGCTTCAGCCATGCAACAAGAATTTGAAATTTCTTTACTTGGTGACTTAAACATTTTTCTTGGTCTTCAAGTTCATCAAACTAAGGATGGTATCTTACTTTCCCAAATTTAATATCTCAAGCAAATCTTAAAGAAATATGGATTAGAATACCACAAACCGGTATGCACACCCATGGTAACAGATGCAATCTCAGCCAAGATGATGACTCTCCTACAACTAATCAACCTGAATACAGATCTATGATTGGCAACTTGCTTTATCTTATCAGTACAAAACCAAACATTATGCATGCAGTTGGCATAGTTGGGCGATTCCAAGCAAATCCTAAGGAAACACATCTCAAAGTAGTCAAGAGGATATTCAAGTATCTGCAAGGCACTCAAGATCTTGGACTATGGTATCCCAAAAACGCAAATTTTTCACTTCATGCTTACACATATGTACACTGGGCTGGTAGTGTTGATGATCACAAAAATACTAGCGAAGGAGCATTTCTCTTTGGGACCACGCTTAGTCTCTTGGTTTAGTAAGAAACAAAGCTCTATTGATTTATCAATTGTTGAAGCAAACACAAAATAGGTTGTTGTTGTTATTTGTTGTACTCAACTTCTATGGATGACTCAAACATTACAAGACACTCAAGTAACTTGCCATCAACCTGTACCTGTTCTTTGTCGCAATACAAGTTCCATAAGTAGTTCTAAAAATATTGTCATGCACTCAAAAACCAAACACTTCCCAACAAAGACCATTTTCTTAGAGAACAAGCTTTTGAACAAAAACTCAAGTTGGAATATATTTCTTCAAAGGAACAAGTTGCAGATCTATTCTCCAAACCTCTCCCACATGATCCCTTTGAGCATTTATGACACAAGTTAGGAATGATTAGTGCTTCCTCACCCTCCTAATTGTTCGAACATAACAAGATATATGAACTCAGAGGAAGCAGTGATTAAGAAAAATATGTATTTTACATTTTGTACGTGTTTTTCATGAAGTAGTGTATGAGCGTGGTTCTTGACTTAGATAGTCGCGTATGGTTTTCTGTGATGATAAAGGAGTGGAATAAATTCAGGGGGAGCTCCTCATATGTTTTCATCAGTTCATTATTGGCCTTCTAGCTCTGACATTGGTTTGTTGCAATATATGAATATTACCTTTATGCAAGCTTCAGAATATATGAACGAGTATTGGTACTTGATGAGTGATGCATTGTTACAAAGTCATTTGTCTCTTTGCCATTGGTAAGAAGGACATAATATAATCAAATTTGACGATGAAGAGTTGGCATAAGTTCAAGGGGAGCATCTTCTATGCTTCTAATAGTTCATTGTTGGCATTATGGACAGTTCTGGCGATCTGGATATATGGTTATTGTTGTCACTACTGAGAAAATAAAAATGTGGTGTTGTCACTTTGTTATAAGTTATTTGTTGCTTATTTGGACACATGATATTGCTACATTGTCTTATCTACTTGATTGCTTCTCAAGGATGAGGATGTTCTTGTTGCTATTATGTCATTTTTGTTCTTGTTGTCAAATGATTATGTTGCAATTGTCTATATGGTGCATTGTGTTTGTTGTTGATTAACACATTTTTGCTACAAAGATATTTCATTATTGAAACGACATGTATATCTCTTGATGTAAAGGTTATGAAAAGACCGATTTTGTAATCATTGTAAAATTCAATCACATATGGGCTATCGAAATCAAGCCATGTCCAATATGTAACCCCATAATGTTGGGTGATTGATCATAGAGTCATTGATTATAGGAGAAGTCATGTGCTTTTGGATAGCCATGTACTTGAGTCATAAAGTATTATATTTTTTTCCATATATTTAAAAGGTTCAACATATGCTCAAGGGAAGCATGGTCATTATGTTGCCTTCATAGTTCATATTTGCAGATCAATCTTACGATAATGAGTGCTACAAGGGAAAGCATTTCATTCAACCTAGTTCAACCCTTTGCCCTTGTTGTCAAAGGGGGAGAGAAGACTTGGTGTTTGCAGGTGGTTTTTAAACACCAACATGGTTGCCATCAAGTCTAAAGGGGGGGATTGTTAACATTATGGCTAATGTGTTGTCCTTGATAGCAACCTACATGTCAAATAAGTCTGTGATGTCAACCTAGTTATAATATGATGATTATGGAACTAATGCAGATGGCAAGAATATTGGTACAGGTATTGCAGAAATGAGGTAGTGCATTGGCAACCTTGTTATAGGTTTCACTCTAAGAAAAGATGAAAGTGTGAATTTTGAAAAGTATATGCGATTTCTGTGAAGAATAATCGCGTACATACGCAGGTTCTGTGAACAAAAGTCGCATACATAATCTGAACCATGGAAAACAGGAAACCAAGAGCTATTACCATGGTAATTGCCCATACTATTGTGCCAACAATGTCTATTTCATCATGTCAAACAAATACCAACATTACCCAGGGATTTGCCTATTTGCAAGGAAAAAAAACTATACAAGGAGAAGGAGATCAAGGAACTTTGAGTGCAATGTAATGAATTATTCATGTGTGATCTAATTTGGAACAAGTGTGCACTAGGGAACAAGGATTAAGATCAAATCTGAAAGATCTAAAGATATGTTGAAATATATGCTTGATTGATTTGCTTATTGCAGATTGTTTAAGTGGCTAACAATGCAAGATTTGTGATTATGGAGGAACTATGATCTGAATGTATGTTGATAGTATGTGCATAGAAATATGGGTTTGACATGTGTTGTGATTTGCAGTGAAGTTTTGATTTAGTAATTTAAGATCCGTACACAGGATTGCTTCTGGAATGTCGTGTACATACATGAATTTGCTTCAATATAGTCTCATATACTTACCGATTAATATGTTTTGATCACTGTCTGATCTGGATTTTTTTAACAAATGTTTGGATGTCAATTGATTTGATGAAGTCTGTATTATTTGTTGTTGTTGGTCAATGATGTCCTGAAAAAAAAATGATTTGTATTTGGCAGTGTTGAATAGATGGATTTGGTTGTGGCTTGATATATTGATCAGTGATGATGATGCAGAATTGTGATTGTGTATTCAGTGATTCTGTAATGATATATTTGTGATTAGTTATTGTTGTGATTCAATATTTCAGTGATTCAGTGGTCGATTTAGTGATTCATTTAATAGTATTTCAATATTCAGTGAATTGAGATAGTACGTAGGTTTTAAGCACAGGAAACGCCTATATACGCGGATATTCTTCAAAACAAACATGTATATATTCTAAGGTTAATTTGATCAACGTTTGTAATGACTGCATATTAGTTTTGTATTGATGACAATGTGATTGGTTGATAGTATCATTGATTGGTTGATTGGTTGATTGGTATCTTGGATTGAGCATAGTATTGGGTGTGGGTCCAGTTTGAAATATGATAAAAGATAGCCTGCGTGTTTTAAAGTGTATTTGAGACAGGTGGATCCAGTATGAAATATTGTGAGATATGGCCACAAAGCGCCGAGAGTTGTAGTATTCACTAAGGGGTAGGAGCTCCCTTTCGGTAGGAGCCGGTAAACGAGATTTGGGGGTTGTAACTCCCTTCTAGTTAGTATTGGAGAATGAGTGGAGGTTGTAGCCTCGTGCAAGCGAGTGCTTGCATGCTAGTAAGAGTTTGCACCAAATACAAGGTCGTGATGTAATGAATGATTTTTATTATAATAAGAGATGAAAATAAAGACGACAACAATAGTGGTTTTCTCCCACATTGGGTTTCCACCTAAAATCTCGGTGTCCATATATGTTGATATGTGCATTATGATTTATTTTCTCTTTACTGCTTTGCATAATGAATGTCTAATGAAATAATGATGCAATGATTAAGTTTAACAACTGATGGTAATTGTCAAATATTGATATTTTCATATATGTGGTTTGTATTCACTGAAGGTGCGTACACAGGCAATTTGCCTAACTAACAATTGCGTACAAAATTATGGATTTGAAAATAAAGATTAAATGTATTATAACACTGATTTGCCACCCACACCAATCCGCACCCCTGCCCGCCCCCGCCTACCCCCCCGACCTGCCATCCCCCCGTCCCACCTCCCAATATTTTTCTTAACACATATTATAAAGTTAGTTCCCTTAACTATCCACTAATAATCATAGAAGATGCTTGTTTCTCTAGATATAGAATTGCCAGTGAACCAAATCACAAAAAGTTAAGGCTTCTCAATTCAATGGCCAACCTTCAAAGTCATTCAATACTAAAGGTGAGTTAAACAATTTCATGGAGCGACATGGTCTACATACTTAACACACCATTCCCAAAGAGATGTTCTCATAATTGTGTGTCTAATGAGTGAAATTTAGACTCTTATGTGACTCAAAAGTTTCATTATGTTTCCAATGATAGGAATTTAAACTCTTATGTGACTCGAAATTTTCATTAAGAAAGAAATGAGGCACAAGCATATACTTATGTGACTCAAAAATTTCAATATGTTTCCAATGAGAGGAATTTAACTCAAAAATTTCAATGTTTCGAATGAGAGGAATTTAGACTCTTTATGTGACTCAAAAATTTCATTAAGAAAGAAAAGAAACACATGCATATACCTAATTCAAACAAAAGGTCACAAGCCTTCTGCATCAATTATGTGCTATTATTACAATTGTAGAGGTTAGTGATTCATAGCAAGATGACAAAGCTTACAGTTGTGGGAATTGGTGGTTCATACCAAAATGACAACTTTCAAGTGGTGGGTTATCCATAAAATGGAGTATCTTGGCTGACGACGATGCTTTGTATCGCCAAAAATCATTAAAGAACTCATGATTACTTTACAAGAGAATCTTTCAAAAGTGGACCAACAACAATGCAATAGTTTATGACTCTAAATATCAATTTTGAGTTTGTAAGTCATTAATATTTACCTTTACTTGAATAAATATGTATAGGTTTTAAATGCCATATTGGTTACATTGACTTACTAGTTTAAAAAGTTGATGCATCAAATAGAAATATATAATTTTTTCATAAGAAAATATGTTGCTCGATTAATTTGAAGAAAAACTACAATTTGTTAAAACATTGAATATATATATATATATATATATAATTTGTTGAAATGCTAAAAAGCATAGGCTTATGCTACAACCCTTATATATTACATATGTATATAATCTAAGGATTACTTAACATTCTATGATTCAACCTAGACCCCACCCAATTCTTAATTTTGTGTGGCTATGCTAGCCCATAAATTTAAAAACACAACACCACAAAACTCAGACTCTATATGCTCATTGGATTTAATCACACGACACTACCAACACAAGCTCTATATGCTCATTGGATTTAATCACACAAGACTACCAACACAAGCTTTATATGCTTATTGTCTGTATATGGCAATATGCCATTCATGAGGACAATTGCTTTACAACTGATCGAGGTGGATGTTGGTGGCCACCCACCTATCCCACTTGGACCCCCACAACTATCTCTTTCAGTTTTTTAGTTTCCTTAATTGTAGCACAATTTTACTATTTTTAGCAATTTTTCAGGTCTTGAACTTTCGGAGCCGTTTTGAGGCCTTAAACGACGTTTTTTTGGAAAATCGGGAGCAATAGGTCATTGATCAATATCATTCTTCCCAAAGTTATAGTCCTTGGATAAATATTTCTAATGAGCTATTGTGTGCGTCAAACAGAGATCATATGTCAAAGTTACGACCCCAGGAAGTTGATGTACCAATTTCTGCAAACAGAGCCCACAGTTTGGTGTTTCATCTTCTAGGGTTAGGTTTTTGGATGTTTAGAGTTTTTCATTGCTTCTCAACAATAAATAGGCCTTCAAGCCTCATTGTAACACAGTGTAGAGGCATGTAGCCGCTACATCTCTTCTCAAAGATAAGCTACCATCGCCCTAGCTAGTTTGTTTCCATTTCCGTTTGTAAGCATATTTTAGTATATATTAATGAAATGATGTATTATTTCCGCTGCATCTCTGTGTTTATGGTTATCTCTGTAATTTGTTGCATTCCTGTTTAAATCTGAATCATTGGTATCGGAGTGGTCTGCTTTTTCTCTGTTTTTCTTTGCATGTCCCCAACGAGGTCGAGATATAAGGAGTTAGGGCTTGAAGTAGTCAAACCTTTGCAAGACCAGCCTCGCAAATCGCGACGGCCTCCCATGGCAGATGAAAAGAAAGACGAGGGGGTAGGAGATCCTATCAAAATCTTGCTCGAAGAAACCCTCGAGCGGCAAAGGAATGCAATGATGGACAACGTTTCCCAAATCCTTCAGCGGCTACCCAGAGGCGATGCATCGGCTTCCAACAGCTACTCTGGAAATGCCACACCCTTTAAGGTACAAGTTAATTTTTAAATCGCCATATTCGAGGGTCAAATAGATGCAGATGTCGTAGATAAATGGTTAAATCTGCTAGAAGGGTATTTTTCTGTTCATGATTTTTCCAGTCAAGAAAAGATTATATTCGCTATTCTCAAAGCAGCACCCCATGTCAAGGACAGGTGGGAAACCTACTGCGAGCAGAAGGATGAAAGTACGAGCTCACTATTTTCAGTCGCACCCACTTGGAATTCATTTCGGGATGCCATCAAGGAGCAGTACTACCCTATCAAAATGTACGAGGACAAATACATAAAGTGGACCACGCTACAATAGGGACGAGACCAAGATGTCTTGGAATTCAGAAACATTTTTCATACCCTTCACACACAGTTGGGTATCAAGGATTCCGAGCTTCATTTGGTACTCAAATATCATGGCTGCCTACATAGATACATCCAGGACGAGATGGAGTCCCTGAACATCTCCTCGCTCTGCATAGCGTACCGATACGCTGTCAAAATCGAGCAGAAGCTTAAACAGAAGAAGCGAGACTTTGGATCTGCGAATCCGAAGACTAAAGGACAAAGCCAAGGCAGGGTGACCCAAGGCAACCCGTTGAAGCCATGAGAAAAGAACAACACCATGAAGTTGAAGGAGGACACACAAAAGTGGTGTGAGTTCCACAAGAGTCCCACTCATAACACAAGCAAGTGTCGGACGAAGCAATCGTTGGTGGTTGAGTTGAAGGCTTCAGAATCATATACATGTTCCGACCTTGAGTCGGAACCCGACAAGGAGAATGGCAAAGGGAAGCAAATCATTAACGCGGAGCCCAGTGCCACTGTAGCCACCACCAAGATCCAGAAGAATGAACCTGAAGATCCAGACGAGGGAGAGCGTTTTTTCCACTCACAAATGTGGGTGAAGGGTTCGCCGCTACAATTCATTGTCGACAGTGACAGCCAAAAGAACCTCATTTCAGCAAAGGTTGTGAAGCGGTTGGGCCTACCAACTACACCACACCCACAACTGTACAGTATCGGGTGGCTTCACTAAGGACGAGATCTCCGAGTTCGCTAGCAATGTCGCCTTCCCTACAACATCAAACCCTTCACAGACGAGGTATTGTGTGATGTTGCACCTCTTGATGTTTGCGAAGTATTATCAAGCCAGCGATACTTGTGGAGGTGACATGCTGTGTATGAGTCAAGGCCTCACACTATTATTATTACTTCGGGTAATTCACAATAATAATTCATGCAATTAATTGTGTCTAGTTTTTGTGCCCTTGCATTTATGTATAATCATATTTATTAATCATCAATAATAAGACTCCACATCTCTTCACATTTTTCATGCTTCCATATTTGTGTTGAGGATTGTTGTCCCTAACCACTTTGCATTGGTGGCTTCAAATCGTTGATCAACATTGGATTTGCATTTATATATAGTCATATTTAGTATTCATAAGTAATAAGACTATACGTATCTTCACGTCACTTAATGTTCACGCTCCCATATTTGTGTTGAGGATTGTTGTCCCTAACCACTTTGAATTGGCGCTTTCTACTCGATGAACAACATTGGATTCATCAATTTGTTGACTAACCAAATCTTCATCATCAATATCTTATTGATGCAATAGTCCATCATGCTCACATGTATCCAACTTGTTGGCATAGAACTCTCCCACTAGGTACATGCACAAAATGCCCTTGGCATAAAACTCTCCCACTAGGTACACGCACAAAATGCCCTATGCTCCATGGAATTTTTCAATGAACTTACCTTCACAAGAATGCCAACATCTTACTCTCAACGTTTCAACAAGCATGACTCTAAGCTATGCCTTACAAATTATGGTGCTATGAAGCTTGATCCACTACAACTCCTTTTGACTTGGACCTCTTCCAACATCTTAGAGATAGTAATTTCAACCTTTGAATGAGGATGATTTTATGTTATGCTTAGAAATTATAATCATGTAAAGCTTGATCCACTACAGCACCCCACCACCACCCCACCCTTTTGGTATCTTTCTAATTTGAGGCCATTGGCCGAGTACACAAAAAAGTTCAGTTGTTCAACATCTCTATCCATATAGCTACGAGTATTGTCTAAATGTATAAGTATCATTAAGTTTGTATGTTTCACAAACTCCTATGAGCTTTAGTGTCTTAAGTTATGATTTCCTCGACACCATCTCTTTACATCGGTTTGCATAACTTCTCCATTTCAGGGCTGGGTATTTTTCCTCCCAAATTCTACCATAAGTTGTATTCTTGAGCTTACTCTAACATGTTGTTCACTCCTTCCCATTACTCTTTTCTCCCTTGCTCTGAACCCTCCTAACAAATATAAGGGATCACCCATACATGTAAACCATATCAATCAACCACCTCCACGAAAAAAAGTGGAGTGCTAAGAGGATACGAAAAAAAAGTGGAGTTCTAAGAGGATACGAATATGCTCAGGGACAATCCCTTCATCATATTTTGATGAAATAATAGCAACCATGCATGAAGTCAGACACAAGGCTGCACAAGGTTTTACTGGCTATTATTACTCAATATATAAGGATAGATGGTCCACTGGTTTGGTAAAGTGAGTGTGTTTTATGTCCCCACTAAGTTGCAAATACCCTAGAGACAATATCTCGCAATTGCTAGTGAATTGTTTCATGCAACTGGGATCCGAGGGAAGTCATGGGCCAAATTTGGTGTAACATCATATACCCCTACCCATGACATCTTAGCCAACATGCCAACATGACATTTTCAAGTGTTCTAAGGTGGCTACCCATGAAATCTTAGCCACCCTGACTTTTTCAAGTACCCATGACATCTTAGCCAATGTGATTTTTTCAAGTGTTCTAAAGTGGCTACATACAACTTAGCTAATGTGATTTTTTAAAGTGTTCTAAAGTGGCTACATACAACTGTAATACTTCCACAATGCGCAGAGAGATGCTTGTTGAGGCACTGATAACAAACAAGTTACTCCAACTATAAGTCAAAGAAAAATGATAACAACAAAAAAAGGAAGATTAAGAAGCTAAAGGCATCTTTAATCCACATGCTATGATAATCAGAGGCACAAACAAACAGGTTACTCCAACTATAAGTCAAAGAAAAATGATAACAACCAAAAAAGGAAGATTAAGAAGCTAAAGGCATCTTTAATCCACACACTGGAAACTGCCCATGTAATTCTAGAACTGGTTCACATAATGCGTGTACAGAATGTTGAAACATAATTCTTATAACCTCTATTACAATGTTATAATTTTAGTGAATAGAATTTGGAATCGACTTAACAAGTCATTCTCGAGCAGTAGTTGAAACAATACACCCAGCATAAATCTATCTTAAGTGCAAAGTTAACATAAGCCGAGAAGGATCAAATATGTTCACGTGCATTCTTTATATAGTGTAAAATACAATGTGTTATTTCTCATTGTTTAAATTGTATTTTTGAATGCTAAATAAAGTATATATATGACCAAATAAAAGTTTTAACTATAAAAATTTAAATTTTCATGATATATACATCATTTTTTTTTAAATTAATGATATGTAATATATATGCAATTGACATTAAAATATTTTACATAACATGTACATCAAGACATTTTATGACACAAATTAAGATGGTTTTTTATTATTAACATATTTTTAAATATATGTCAACATTAATTCGTATTAAAATGTTTTATCAATAACCAAATTATAAGATTTAAACATCTTAGTTAAACATTTTTTTTAACTTCTAATTTCTTTAGAACATATTCATTTTTTCATTATAGCCAATATTATTTTTCTATTTATAACATAACTTTTTACTTTTCTTTTTATTTTAAGGGGTAAAGGATGGACGGACACGCTTACATATCCCCTCATATTGAGATGTAGAGTAAACCTATCCGCTCAAAAAATTCAATGCAAGTGTAGTTCAACGATGCTCCCATATTGCAATAAGAAGCAATATTGGAAACAAAAAAATAATTGTAACGAAAGAATAATTACTTTTAGAAAGCGCCAAAGCTTATGATGTTGCAAACATATTTTAAATTTTTGGTAGAGAATAGACCTATTAACATAGAAATAAAGGGTCCTCTTGAAAAATTTCCCAATGCTAAGTTTCCAAAATTTTGAAGTTGAGGAAAAAATAGACCTATGGGAATAGCCGAGGCCATATAGGTTTTGTAAATAATTAAAAGAGATCTTATCTTTTTTTGTAATATATTTTGTCATATAAGAACACCTTAGTAATCTTATGTTGATTGTAGTACCAACCAACTGTACTTGGATCTATGTCTGCCTGTATGGCTTCAGGCATTCTTTCAAGATCTTTGTCCAGTCTCCATGGTAAGGCATTCAAACTATGACTCTATCAACCCATGGCAACCTCTACAGAATTTGAAAGTCTACAGCTTGTTGGTCTCCAAGAGGTTGTCACACAGTAACACTTTGACAAGTGACAACTCCAACATGGCCACACTATGAAAATAATCAACTCAAACAAAGATGAAAATTGACAAATTTGATGGCATGCATATCTTGGCAAAGCTAACCATTAATGACATCATTTACCTCATGGGATAGTCATTTGTCAGAATATACCAACAAAACTAAGTCACAGGACACCTCCTTCAGGGTCTCGTGTCCCTATTTCACGTGTCGGACACAAAAACCACCCTAAAACGTGTCGAAAACGTTTTTCTTTGTGTCCTCCAATCGAGACACGTATTTTGGACGTGTCGAAAACATGCCCTAACATTTTTGGTTCTTAGGACACATGTCCCATGAAAAGTGACATTTAAAACCTGCAACATGGTTTAATTTTGGGGTTTTTTGTCATTATTCGCCACCGAAGTTGAATTTGCTCGTCGTCGAAGTCCAATTTGTTGTGTAATGTGAGGAATTCCATCAGATTCGAGCACAACGCTCACAACTTCAAATGCTTTGTTGAGAGTTTGGAGCACTTAAATTTCTTGTAAGTTGTGTTATAGCCTACGGAACTTAATTATACACGAGTGACCACGTATAGATTGTGTGTTGAAATAAAAATCACAACTCCCTATCATGTGCTCATTGCTCACTACACCTTCGAGGTCTAAAGGGAGGGAAAGCTCGATTAACGCCCTGGTCAACAATGAAGTTTGAACACATATAAATTTACGTAAACTACCTTATGTGAAGTTTGAACATGAACAAACTTGTTTGAAGTTAATAACAAAAATTATAACATGAACAATGAACATTGAACTGTGAACATCATTGATGTAGTAAATTAATAAATTAACTAGTAAATCACTAAATACTAAATAGATATCACCCTGATTCATATCTATATGGATCAATCACTATATTTCATTATTTTTAAATATATATATATATATATAACATGTCCCTTGTGTCCTGTTTCCGGGGTCACTGCATCTCGTGTCAAATACTCATATTTACGTGTCCTCTGTGTCTCGTGTCCTCGTGTCATGTGAGTTAACAACAAAATAAGGTTGAAGAGAAGCAAAACACAACCGCAATGCCCATAATAAAAGTAGCAATAGAAATAAATCAACCAAGAACTCTACTATTAAGTGCCTTGATAAAAAGGCAAGGCTTCTTTAGGAACTAATTTTACTTTAATCTCATAAAACATTCAAATTGCCAAAAACAAAGAAAATAAGCGTAATGAACAAAAACAAAAACAAACAAAAAATTTGTGGTTTATTTGAAGATAAATTTCAAATTGCAATGAAATTCCTTGTATTTTGTTATCTTCGAAAGTTATTACTTAACATATGACAAATATGAGAAACATCACTTTAACGGCTCAGACCAAGAAACTCAAAACCTAGAAGAGGCTTTACCATATCATTCTATGATCATGATAGCCAAGTTGCTAACATGCAAAAGAAGGAAGCTTCTAAATGTTGCTCAGCGTTGGATTGATTTATTTGGCCCCAAAGAATTTGTGCTTGCGCACCTCCTTGGGCCAACAGTTACACCATTACTGGTAGAAACTTTGGAGTATCCTCTCCTTGGTGTAAAGCCTAATTAGTTGTGTACGTCTTCACTCCAATATGTTGTTAGGAATCACTTCGCAGGGCAAGATAATGAACCCACCTGCAATCTCCATCCTCTATCCATGCTTCCAATATAATTTTCAATTTCAACAAAGATCTCGATGCTTTGAAGTTTGAAATAGTTAGTTCTCTTATCGATGCATTGCCGATCATTGACTCCATGCCATCCTTAACTAAAGAGATACTATAGAAACTATTTATTTTTCTCCTCTCTCTATATATAGAAATAACAAGTTTCTTGGCAAGTCAATGGTTGACTGCATACCTCTTTTGCATCTGTAAATTTGCTCCCTTCTACCATAAAACCTTGCATTTCATTGCTCTTCCCAAATCTAGTTCTCATTATCTATAGATTGTGCAAACCTATGTTGCACTGGTTTTTGGGACAGGGGAACGACGGTTTTTGGGACAGGGGAACAACAAGGATGGGGACGCAGCCCGGGTATGGCTA
>APFE031466519.1:41736-96707 GCA_000404065.3 Pinus taeda
GTTTAGGGACAGGAATTATATATATAATTATAATAAAATATCGAAAAAGAATTATATATATAATTATAATAAAATATCGAAAAAGAATTCATTTTAAACATTCGTAATTGCTTCAAGCTTTTATGCGTAACAAGCTATACTATATAGTATTATGCATAGCCCTTACACTTGCCAATCCTGAAAAAGATTGAGCAATTGACAAAAGGGTTGCCTGACATTCCATTATCAGCATGTTAAACATGAGCAAACTGCAATTTAGAATTAGGAAACTTAAGTGTAAGTGTTTACAATTTGCAATAAGGTCCATGAAGGGTTTACAAGACAAGGGTTGCCTGGCATTCCATTATTGGCCGTTAAACATGAGTAAACTGCAATTTAGATTTAGGAAACTTAAGTGTAACGGTTTACAATTTGCAATAAAGTCCATGAAGGGTTTATAAGACAGAGAACTGTCTTTATAGCAGCTATTTTTCATCATATTTCTTGTTAATGATGATTATGTTAAAGCCTAAAAGGCATTCCTTTCTCAATAATGATTATGTTAAAACATAAAAAGACACTCTCTTCTCAATAGGATTTGCATATTTTAACAACTTATCTTGAAAACCACTATAAAACAATTTGGTTAAATAAAGAGATTAGATTCATGTTTCAGATCAAGAAGGTGATCGAATAAAAATTTATTCAAACATGTAGTACCTGATCAAAGTGATTACAATGCTTGAAGTAGGGATGGTACAAGCGCTAGACTGGAATGACTCCTGGAAAGCTATGTACAATATGTAAATGAGAAGATCAAGACCAATAACGACAAGGATCAGCCCTTTGCAATGTTGAATTTCGATTTTTATTTACATAGAGACTTTGCTTGTTGTAATCTTGTTGTTGAAAATACAATATTTAAATCACCATAAACCCAAATGAAAACCCCTGCAACTTGTACAACAGATTTAGATTCAATACAATACAAAAATTAAAAATAGATTGGAAAAATGATCACATTGTTCAATTATCAATGTCCATGATTGTCACAACTGAAGATATATGCCAGAACATTCCTGAAATCTACCCAGAACGTCCCTGAAACCAGTCCACACTGTCTTGGGGACGGCCAGCAAGTTCCTGAATCCCCATTGAAGTCCCCTGCAGTTTGGAGACGTTTCCTAAGGGCCCATAAGTCCCCAAATGTGAGAATGGAAGGAAAGCAAGAATAAAGATGTGACTATATTTGATCTTTCCAGAATTCGTAAAGCATCCCAGTCTAAATCCCCAACCACCTAATTAAAAGGAGTCCATGGCTTGGGAAAATATCTCAGAAGATCAGCCTTTAGGTTAAATATACATACAAAAGATAATAAACGGGAAGCAAAATACTCAACGTACTAGCCCTAGGTACAAAACGCGACTCCACTTACCATCGGAAGACAAAAGTGACACTGGATGTACTTTGAAATGCCAAGTTTTTATAAAGATTGATTGTGTCCGATCAAACATCAATTAATATCAAAACCAAATTTAAAAAATGAAGTCATATAAAGGAACATAAAAGATAAGAGACAAAAGGGTATACTAAATATATATCTGCGTCTTACCTATCCAGTATCATGCAAAGTCTTCATCACTCAAATAAGCTCTAATATACTTCAACAGAATCAGAAAGAGAACAGCTACAAGTAAATCTCAATCCCCTTTCTCAATGGAAAATTTTATAACTTCTTATTTTTTGTACAGATGAGCTATTATACAAAAAAAAAAGTTACTAGACACAATACACGAGTAAAATCAGCAGCGCATAAGTTGCAGATAATCTTGTGATAACTTGATTACCATTCTAGGTGTCCCAAACTTACCTGAATAGTACAGGATACACAAAAACCCGATTATTTGACAAGAAAACCATAAGACACAGAACACTAGATTTGTCAAATTCAAGACAGCTTATTGCTGCAGCATATCATCCTAGTAGTTTAACCTCAAGGATCAAAATAGGCTCATGACCAACTAGTACCTCATAGCAAAGCCCACTTTTCGCCAGCTTCATTGCACTCATTAGTGGTTTGGTTGGTCTATAATCTACTTTCTTGATTGCAAGCCAAACGTTGGTTTTTAGTATTTACAACAAGAATATCAGTGAAATTTTTTTTTGTCCGCATTATAATGAGCTGGAATTGCTAGGTTTTACAATTTCACTGTATGCGATGTTGCATTCGAACGACTCGAAGCCACCGCAAAAGAGACCGCCGAACATGCATGGGCATTGGTGCCACATGTACCAGACGTGAAACCAATCCAGACATTATATATGCAAAATCCTCCATCAGACGTACAAGCAATGCTACCAAAATCATGGTTATACAGAGGTATCAACACCAGTGATCAAGTTGAAGCAGATGTCTAAATTTGTCTGCAAGACAGACTGTAGTATGTCTTAGTACAACACATCAAATTCCTAAATAGATTCGTGAGCAAATCTAGATTTTGCAAGACCAATGTTGCTGTTTACACAAAATAAACATGACTCGAACATTTCTAATTATTAGGACGTAACATTTCATACTGTTAAAACTTAAAGACATCTACTTCACAAGCAAACATGCTACAGAAATGAAAATTGCTAGCATGTTCTATAAATTATTTCTGTTTGATCTGATAAGATTTTAAAACCACGAACTTTTCATTAGCCAAGGATTCTGCTATCCATCAAATGAAATGATATTCAGAAGTTTTGGAATTAAGAGATTTCACATTGAGAATTAAATATTTATACTTGACTTTTACTCCCATGTTCCACCAAGTTTCCGAGATGGGGAAGCGTGAGATGAGGTGGGAGCGAAGAGACAAGCCAGGGGGACATGGGGGAGCACCACCAAATTTTAGGAAAATCCAAGGGGGACAAGGGGACGTCAGGTTCCGTAAAATAGGGGTCCCTGTCTCTAAAATTAAGAAACATATAAATAATAGTGATAGAACCCCAACAATAGCAATTCATCCCATGCAAGTTCATCAGAGTGCAATCTACTGGAAAACCTATAATCCTGAAAACTACCAAGTCTGCTGAATTTTGAATGGGATATGAAATTCTACTTTCTCTTAATGAAGTTGGAACCACTCTCAAACATCCTGAAACAATTAATGGTAATGTTAAAAATTAAGAGAGAGAGCTTTGACCCCCGATTGGGGTGAGAATGGCGGCAAATCAAGCAATAAGAACAGGTCAGGGTAGGAGCGATGACAAGGCAAAGGTGGTAAGGGTAATGATAACGGTTAACAGGACGAGTAGAGGCAGGGATATCATCCCGAGAAAGGATGGCGAGGTAGTAATGAAGATCGGAGGTGATGGAGGTAAGACGGATGAAAACGAATGGAGGTACGATGGGGCAGAAGGAAGGCGAGGAGAGGTGGGTTATCATGCGAAAGGCAGGTGGCAGGAGGAACGAGCGAGGGGTAATGAGGATCAGGCGCAGAAGAATGATAACAAGGAAGGCAAGCAAAACGAGGTGCGGCAAGAGATAACTGATATTGCAGAGAGCGTGATAAGGGGAAGGGTGGTAGAGGAGTCAGAGGGAAACAGAGGAGAGCAGAGAGGACAGAAAGAGGAGACAGATAGCGGTGAAGGAAGAACTCAGATGGCAACCAGGAGAAGAATGAGAGCGGAGGCGGAAGAGGAGATTGGAGGTCGACGTAGCCCGGGGAAGAAAGGGAAGGAACCTGTGGACGGCGTCGATGAATATCAGTATCAGACAGTCCAGTCGGACTCGGAAGACGACGTGGAGATGTTTGACTCCGTTCCGGAAGGACCCGAGCAGCAAAAAAAGAAGGCCAGGAAGATGAGGGTATAGCAGAAGATGAAACGCCTGAAGAAGGACAGCAGGGTGGAAGGCGAAATGCGGGGCAGGAAGATGATGGCGAATTCGACAGCACCTCGAGCGTGAAGGGTTGGGGACGTGGAGGCTGCTACAAGGGGAGAGGAAGTTCAGGCAAGGGGCGAGGGCACTGCGGCAGAGGAAGAGGGCGACTAGTGGGGAAACAGGAGGCGTCTACAACCAGGAAATATTGGAAATCTTTGGAGAAAAGGATACAGTATGCTGAGCAAGCATACTGTGAAAATACAAATAAGGATATCAGAAGAATCATCCAGCACCTGGAGGAAGCAACCCAGGCTCAATCAGGCTCAGAGATGGATGATTGGGAATACTTACTTCCTGATCCAGGAAACACAAGAGGGCGTATGACATTGTATAAACAGGCTTTGCATGTTTATTGGGTGATGAAGCGACTGCTGGATAAAGCCATGGAGCAAGTGGCTGTAGAAATGGCTGAATTATCTCAGGGAATTCCTAATCTGAGGAGAGAACTGAAAAACATTCAGATTACCATGATGATGCAGGATAAGAAACTGGATGAAATTCAGCAGCAAATTGAGAAGAGCAACATGGGTACAAAGGAAGAGGATGGTCAGAAAAAAACCGAGGGAAACATCTGAGGACATGGGTATGAGTGATGCAGTTTTGTTGAGGATAAAAGATAGTTTTGTTACAGTTAAAAGCTAGCTCCAGAACTTAGTTTGATTTTATTATGCATAAGGGGAAACGTAATAGTTTTTATGATTGTTTAGCATATCTTGCATGGACAAGAAGAATTAGAATTTTCGGTTTACGAATGAATGTCAAGAACCTAAGGTGGCCAACAGACCCGGTTTCCCTTCGGGGCAGGTCAAGGCCACCATGGATATGTAATGGTTTCAATCCGAAGTAATATAATAGAATGGACTCTCCTCAGCTTACAACAAAAAAAAAAAGAGAGAGCTTTGAAAAGTCTCCTTTATTTTACTAGTCAAATTGGCATGTCAAATAGATTGGGTGATGAACTGGTAGAAAAAACCAGTTTAAGGACCACTTTGGTACCTTGCTGGTACAAACCTTGAGGGGCAATTTGGTACCTAGCCGGTACAATCCAACCCTAACTGGCCAGTTTTGACCCTAACCAACCGGTCAGATTTCATGTGTGTGAGGGGAGTTCAGAGCCCCCTATTGCAATTTTTTAGGTGGTTTTGGAGAATAACCAGGGTCCATTTCCCTCCCAAAATAGCCGCCCTTGGCTATAAAACCAACCCTCCCCTCCTAAACCCTAAACCTAGACAAAAATACCTACCTCAATCGTAGGAATGCTAGCAATCAATGGAAATGTTAAATTCTTGAAGTAAAAGGATAAAAAGGAAAGATAGAATGGTTCCAATATTGAACTTCATATGGAGAAAGTAGAGTCTCATATCCCATTCAAAATTCAGTAGACTTCAACAATTTTCAGGATTGCGAGGAATGCAAAATTTTCATTGAATTCTATTATATATGAGGGCATGGGATTGGCATTTAATCAACAGCACAAAGCACTTTATGTAACTTGACGTTGGTAATGATTGTTGAACGAATTCTATTATATATGAGGGCATGGGATTGGCATTTAATCAACAGCACAAAGCACTTTATGTAACTTGATGTTGGTAATGATTGTTGAACTTCTTTGGTGTTGGTTACTTTATGTAACTTGATGCTGGTAATGATTGTTGAACTTCTTTGGTGTTGGTGGTATTGATTGTTTAACTCATTTGACATTGGTGGTATTGATTGTTGAACACCTCTGACATGGACTTAACAAAAATGTACCCTTTCATTCCAACCAAAATAATTGGTTAAGCATGTTAAATTTTTTCAATATCTACTATATTATAAGATTGAGGAATCCAAATCAGAAGACTTTGAGCCAGATGATGTTTATGTAGCTCTTGTTGATGATCCCTTTCTAGTAGTCGTGAATCAGTGATGAGTTTGACGAGTGATCATGTTGATCAGTTATTTGTAGAAAGCCACTGGCCCAGTGGCTTGTAGCATTGTTTTTGGATTCTAGAGGCCATTTAAAGCCTCATTGATTACGTATTTTGTTGTTGATATGTATTGCAATTGGTGCCATTTTGATATATTCAGTCTTACAAGGTATATACTATATACATGAGCAAAATTTGCATAGTTTGTCTTTAATGGTTTGGAATCATGGTCTGAATCTTCTAAATATTATTTTCATTAAAAAATAATGATATTTATGTATTTTTTTCAAATCCAGTTCACTGAATCTGGTTGGAACCCAGATAGATAGGCAGACTGATTCAAAACCCCATTCTGATTTTTAACTCTGGTTGTTAGACAAAAAATTTGGTGGGGAGTGCCCAAGCATCCCACTTTTGGGGATCGGGGGACTCAGACGTCCCCCTTTTCGGGAAACACATCTCCTACACTAGGGAACGTTTCCCCGTGTTGTATGAGTGAATACACAATCTGCTATTTTTTGGTCCCAACCCCATCAGACAACCTAATTTGGTAGCCACAGCTGCACTTTGTTATTAATGTTTTTGGCCATTTCCGGTCTTGTGGAAGTTTCAAACCTGTACTTGAAAATTGATGAACTTTGCTTTAGCAGTTTTAAAGGTCAAAAAGTAGTAGCTTAAGAAAATGAGTTGAGTTCCTTTGAACTTGTATGTCCCTTCATTTCATTCTAGTTAGCTTTGAAATTTCAACTCAGTATTAGCTTTGAAATTTTAACTCAGTATGAGAAATAGACATTTTAGCAACTCCATTACAGACACGAGGGAATCAGCTGGAAGAAGATTGATATTGTTAAAATTTTAAAATGGAGCTAATTGGCATACCCTACATTAAAAATGTAGACTATTGAAAACACCATTTACCATATGTGATAAAGTTATAAACAGATATGCATCAATCTACAAACAATACAAGGTTGAGGGCGATAAGCACATTCTCCTACAATGTCCAAATACAAGTAGCAGGCAGAAAGTAGTTAAAGAAGAATGTATTAACTATCATAGACCCATCTTGGTAGTGGTTCTATTAAGCACTGACAGCAATCAAAGAGCTCTGGGTTCAAATCCCCCCTCCTTCATAAATCCGGGGTTAAGACAATCTGTGCCAGCACATACAAACACAAACACACACATATGGGCTCTACCCAAAGCTCACTGGATAATATTGGCTTCCTCTAGTACTTATGACCCCAGGAGGTCATGCTGTCACTGGAGGTCTGGTTAGCTGTATTGTGACAGTGTTATAAATTCCACGTTGAGTGAGGGGTACAAGTGTAATGCACCCCCACTTTTCCCTCCCTGCTCCCTGGCTATCAGCAGGTCATCTATGACAGCCCTGGGGATGTAGACCAAACCAATTGAGAAGATACACACACACACACAGAGCAAACTTTGTATGCTGCCCTTTTCTAAGCATCACACACACATGAAGATGGACACAAATAACTATTTCCACCTGAGTTGTAGAGCACCTCGCTTCTCTGTGTACACAAATATTTTCAATCAAACAGAATCACTATTTAAAAGCTAATTTTTACCGTGATTTAATAGAACAATGGTGGGCAGTAAAGAAAGGGAAGAAAACATCATTATTAAGCAAAGAAATCAGAAAACGTATTTTCTTATGTTTAAATGAAATAAACAAATTAAAACATCAATATCTCAAAACACTCTTCTCAAAGAAAATGATAATGCCTATTCAATCCTAATAACATAAAAATATAACCATTTGTCATTTACATGACAATAAAACATGAAATCACATTCAGCCAAAAGAAAAATAAGAACATGGACACGATTAAGCATGACCTTTGCTAGAACTCTCAAAGCATTCCAGTCTAGATGCCCAGTTGCCTAACAAAGATTGGGTAACCTAGTGAACTTTGGTGTAAGGAATAACAATTCAATCGTGGGGAAAATAGTAAGATGGACATGATTATACGCGGCATTTGCTAGAATTCAATAAGCATCCCAATGCAATGGAAACCCATGATTTGGCAAAATTCCTGCCCAGGAGAGTAATCTTTAGGTAACAAATATTTACCAAGAGAATATAACCATGTGCCAACATTTTTCAGCTAGTGCAACATTCTTCCCACGGCCTGGTGAACTTTGGTGTAAGGAATAACAATTCACTCATGGGGAAAATGGGAATATGGACATGATTATATGTGGCATTTGCTAGAATTCAATAAGCATCCCAGTGCAGTGGAAATCCATGATTTAGCAAAACTTCTGCCCAGGAGAGTAATCATTAGGTAACAAATATTTACCAAGAGAATATCACCATGTGCCAACATTTTTCTGCTAGAGCAACATTCTTTCCAAGGTAATCCTCATTGAGGCACTTATACATAGAATACAGGTGCCTTTGGAAGCATTTCATGATGCCAAATAGTAGGATTTATTGTGCCAAATCAAACATAGATTTAAATCAAAATTAATTTGCAAAATTTAGAAAAAAGTGTTGGTTGATGTAGCTCAGACAGGTGTTCTAGTCTCAGGTGGTGTTAGTGAGGCTACGAACACAAGAGCAGAAAATATCTCCAAGCCCAGGTTATTATTTTGAATGGAAATGTCTTAATTAAATTAATTAATCAATTTTTAATTATTTTCCTAAGTTTTAACTAAGGAAGATAGATTAATTAATTTGTAATAACTAAGACATGGCCGATTTTCCTCTAGAGACTTCTATGAAAAGTTTCCAAGTGCTCTTAGCCATCAATTAGATCATTTCAGATCTAGATCTTGGCCATTGATTTCTCAACGAGAGATTATAAATGAAATTGATGGGCAGCCTTGGAGATCGATGATCATTGTGATTGGGGTTTGACACTTGTTTGACACTTGCAACGGTTCCAGCAGCAGTTGAAACAGTGAATATTTTACAGGGTTTTCTTTCATCAGTATTCTTCTAGTTTCCAAGATCTGGAGGAGGAATTCTTCCAGATTTTTTTGGAGACAAGGAGGCTAATTTATTGAGGCCATGAGGTTTCCAGTTATCTGTAAACTGTCGTGAATATTCCACTGGACAATTCATCACAACAGATCTGATAAAATTATATTTGAAATCTGAAATTATACACTATTATAGTTTTATTAGATTTCTGGATCTATAGATTTACTGTTAATAGTGAATACATGTGAATTAAAATTATGCAGAAAATAGAGAATGGCAAAATAAAAAGCTCACACACACATTTGACACAAGATATGCTCCAGGAAACCCTTTCAAGAGAAAAAGGCAACTAGAAGGTGAAGTCATTCCACTCTCTTTCTTTGAATGGAAATATGGTTGTGAACTTGTGAGTACAAAGAAGTCTAACCTATAGCCCGAGGGCTACTTGCGAGTACAAAGAAGTCTAACCTATGGCCCATTGGCTACTACAATGCACAAATCCTCTCTGTGTGTTGAATGCTCTACCACCTATCCCTCTTGGCTATTTTTGCTTTAGCTATAAAACAAATGCACTCGAAAGAATTGAATCTATTTCCCTCCTAGTAGCCTAGTTATAACACAACCCGATAGCCTACTAATGGTTAGGTTTGACTACCTCAACTCCTAATCAAAGTTACAATATACACTCTTCTAGAGTCTTCTACATCATAATCACGTGGCTAGCCCATTTTCCATGAATAATGGGGGCTTGCGTGGCATCCTCACAAACTATGGTGGTGAAAACAAGAAAGATCAATAGCACAGTTTTACCCACAAAAAAACGCCGTTTGATGCCTCAAAACGCTCCCGAAAAGTTTTAGACCCTATTTTTCCAAACTGGATCCCACTGATAAAAACAGTCACATGAGCTTATTCCTCCACATTTTCCACTCTGAAAGCATCAAGTTGGATGACAAACAATATAATGATCTAATCTAGATCATCCAAGAGCGCCTTGTTTTCTTTGAGAGTGACCAAGATTCCTTGGGGAGGTCGTATTTGCCAGGAAGAGGTTGTACGAGATTGCCAAGAGGGTTGTATGAGAGGGTCGTATGAGTTGCCAGAAGCGCCGAGAGGTTGATCCGGTCTAAGTCATGAACATCAAAGAGTCCAAGAGCTGCATGTGTGTGGTCGTACATGTCGTATTTCCCAGTGTGAGGTTGTGACGGGTTGCAAAGGGAGGTCGTGAGCCTTCCAGGGGTAGATCAACTTGCAGAGGTGAAAAAATATTTTGTCAAAGCTTTTCCAGGGTTTGGCATGCAGTATTGTAACATTTATCAATTGCAGAATTTGTTGAAGATAAAAATAAAACCCTAAGATCTGAAGAATTGGTTTTCCCTTCAGGGTTTTTCCAAGGACGTTTTGTCCAAAAATATTGGTGTCCATTTTGTGATTGGTTTTTCTCAAGTTTTCCACACTTTATTTTTGGTGAATATTGTAATCATGCTTTTATTCAGTTTTTGCAGTAAAATAATTTTGCTCAGAATTAAATACATTTGATAATTACCAGTGGATTGCAATAAGCAATATTTTTATCGATTTTTCACAAAAGGGAGAAACACAAAAACACATATCTAAGACAATGGCCTTATAGATCAAGTATCAATAGTTTCCATTGCATAATCGAAATCAAAAAAGTGTATAGCTATCCTTTTCTGAATTTGAAAAAGAATTACAAGCTTAGTAGTTTATTATTTCTTCATAGATGGGGTATAGCAAAGGAAACTCACTATTTAATATTTATAAATTGAAAGTCATTATCTCATAAGCTGTACTTGCAAATAGTCTCGTGATCACTTAGAGGCTACAGAATAATCCTAATTCTTTTAAGATAACCATGCAAACAAGATATGATAGAGAATACTAGAAGTGCCATACTACCTTTATCAGTAGGTTACTACATTAGCATATATTTCTTGTTGGTTAACCTTAGGCTCAAAGTAGGACCTTAACCAATTGCTAATCCTTAATACCAAAGTCCATCTTTCACCAACTTCATTGTGCTTATGAGGGGATGAGTTGGTCTATAATATACATTCTCCTATTGCAGCCAATGGATCGATTTCAGAGAAAAAATCTCAAAAGTATGCGAATGGATGGAGTTTACGACAAATGGATTAGCAAAATACCTTTAATACCTGTTACAATGCTCTGGAATTGTTAAGCTCTAACAAGTTATCACACAGGATGTTGCATGCGAATGAACCGCATCCAATGCCAAAATGACTATTGAACATGCCTAGGAATTTATACTGTAATGTATGGTTTCTGCACTTTGTATCAACCATATACAATCAAATATCGATATGGGGGATATTTCACAATTTCATTTGCCATACAAGACCCAGGCTAGGACAAATATAGGGTACTCCTATCCATCCCCGTGATGGCTAATAGTGTGCTAAAGTCCCTCCTTTTGAGCCCTTTACCTTGGTCTAAGTGTGTGATTGAGGTTTCCCATTTGATGTCTAGTACCATTGTAGGGTACCCCCTTTGTTTTTGTTGTTTCTTGGTCACATGTTTGGATATGGTAGGTGCTTTGGCCATGCCTGTTTTCTATTGTTCACAAATTTCTGCAATATAGGGCATGGAATTTTCAGAAAATACCGGTTGTTTTCCTCATCTTCTTGCAGTACAATGTCTTAAAAGTATTGGTTTAACTTTTATGAAAAATCCACCTTCCCAACAATTAGTGAAACAGTTGGCAACGATATTCAAGCCTTCCTAACCTATTTATTTTACTCCATAGCTCACAATTAAAGGACCAGAATCTTATTGTCTCATATGCCCAAACTCAATTGAATTGTTAGCTCTCTCGCAATCTTCTTCCATGCTCTTGGGGCTAAAACATTACTCTTATATGTCAAAACACCATTGGATTGCTAGCTTTCAAGTGATCTTTTGATCTCCTTCCACCTTGCATGCTCCAAGGTTAGCTAGGATTTGTTGTCTTCCTAAATCCCCCACTAGTTTGGAGGCTACTAAAGTTGTCACTTCCCTTTCCATTTGGCTTAAATCTTCCCTTGTTGCTTTGGTTGGTCGATTGAAGTGTCTAGTTCCATCATTGTTCGCACTTGGTAGTCCAATCACTCCTCCTCTAGGGAAGCTTCAACACAGGTGTGGGTGAGTGGTAATCTTCTCAACCAAGGTGATCCAAATAGAAAATGGTATCCACCCATGGTATTGAATGATGTAACTCAATGAGGCACCAAAATACTATAAATAATGGGCCTCACCTTTACTGAGGAGATGGAGGATTTCACAATGTAGATGTAAAATGTTCTCCCATTACATTAATAAAGAGTTGGGTGTTATCTTGTTCTTTATATTTTATTTTCTATGTGGTGATATTTAGCCTCCTCTCACGATCTGAATCAGTGGTATCAGAGAAAGTCATTCCTATCACTCGTATCACCTTGTGGGTGTGCATCATGGTTATCATCTATTTCGTGAGATCGGGCATGACGAGGTGCAACATTTCTCCTCCCACAATCGTATGTTCAAGTTGAAAAGTTGTGTTCATGAAGACCAAGCCCCTTGCAGGGAGGCTATCCCTATCTTTCCCATAATGAAATCAAAGCTAGTGTCTTTCCCACCACAGATAACGTGATGGGTCTAGTTAGTGGTTTCTACTAGTGATGGAGTCGAGAGAGAGGAGATGAAGAAATCAATTGATGTTTGACAAAGAAAGTGCAACTACAATTGTTTTTGCCTTGCACCTTGCGAGAATCTTAAGGATTTCTTGGTCATCTGTGTGGTCTGCTTCCTTAACAAGTAAGAAGTAGAATTAGTCGACACCAGATTATAGAGCTAAGAATTTTGCAAAAATTGAATAAATATTGCTAGTTTCTTTAGTCGCGTGTTGATATTTCTATAGGGAGAAGACGAAGGAGCACTGTAGTGAATTGCTTGTGCATATTTGCAGTAAAATCTCAAACGACAACTTTATAGATTAACTATCTCATAATGCTTCCAAAACTGCATAGAGGTGTTAACATGGCTCTGACTGAGGGTTTTAGTTTAGAAAGCCGAAGTGAAATGGTACAAAAATCATACTTTTTTGCGAAAGCGGATTGTTACACTGTGGCAAATCAGACAGAAGAGATTTTTCACTTCTCTGAAAGTTCATGGTTGGCTGATGTTGAGATTAGAAAGGACAAAGAATTGTTACTAGCCAAGCAGGTACAAGCCAGGGGACAATCGGTGCCCCAAAATGGCCAAGGTTCTACAAATAAGTGTCATCAGGAATCTTGTAACAATATTACTAATAGGATTTCTCGGCCTCCTCCTCTTCTTATTCCTCATCATGAGGATAGAAAGCAACCTAACAATGGATTATGCTTCCCAATCACTTTAATGCCTCCTCCCTTTAAACCCTTAGATCCTAATGCTCCTAAATTCACACCATCTTCATGCTAGAGTCCCAGTTTGTCAATCTGTATGTCCCTGTTGGGATTCCTCGAGTGTTACTTTGTAGGATCAAGGGTTGAAATTCTTCCCAACCAATCCTCCCTATGGTCGCCTACGCTTTCTACCCCACAATCCTATGGATACACTAGTCCTCGTTCATGGCCCTCTAGCCTAGCCCCACAAACACCCATTGATCAAGTCTCTCGCTCTTTGCTTTTGAGCAAGGTAACTATTGAGTTGGATGACAAGACCTTGAAGGAGGAGTTTTCAATGTGGGACCACATTCATTGTATGGAATTTGGGAGTTCGAAAAGGATTGTCATAGTACACTACTATGATATCAAAACTTCCAGGGAAGCTTTCAATGATATGATGTACCAAAACAAAAATCACATGTGCAAGAAATCCACCACCCCTACAAAAGATCTAATAGGTGACAATCTGTTTGCATTCAATATATTCATTGCTTGGAATATAATAAGGGAACTTTGTTGGTGAACAATTTGGATGTTGACTTCTCTCTTGAACATCTACATACAATATTTGGGAGATATGGTTCCATGAAAGAGGTGAGAGGCTCATCGCCTAGATCACACGAGTTTGTTGAATTTTACGAAACGCGTGATGAAAAGAAAGCAATGGTAGCGTTGGGTGGTAAAGAAATATATGGTAAGCATGAAAGGATAGAATTTTATCTAGCTCAAAAGGGTCACTCCATTTCTATTCAAAATGAATGAATTACAGGTGGAGCTAGATTCAACGCAAGGACATGGAGTCTACATAAGCATCAGCAAGGGCCACCATCCACATTCGGTTTGGGCATGGGTACTCATTCCTATGGATAAATTGATCAACTTAACTCAAAGGGGTTGCCATCTTTGTATGGAGTCTAACGACAAGATTTCACATCCATATCTTCCCATGAGTCCCAGCAATGAATTCTGTTAAACACACATGGGGAGCGAGAGCAAATAGAAAGATAAATCATGTGAGTACAATTTTTATTCACAAATGATACATATTTATAGTACATGTGGTGACCATTGGGATTCACATCCCAAGGTCCCTTGGACTGCTTTGTCCATTCGGCTTCCACACTAACCCATTTAGGATTAGGTGTCCAACAAATTCCACAGTGCTAATGGTTTCTCTAATGTGGAAAGGAGCCATCATAGTATCAATTCCAGGATATGTGCCCATTACATCTTTAACAAAAAAGAAGTGGAAGTGAATCGAGGCATGCCCTGCACTACTCTAATGGGGCAACCTATGGTATGATTTTGTCAATGTCACTAGTGTTGACGCTACTTTAAGATTCTACAAAGACCACCATATAAAACGTGAGAAAGGTTCAACTCAAACAAGGTTTGTGAGATAAGCTACATGCACTTGCAAGGATTGGCAGTCTTGAAAGAACATTTTCAAAACTTAGTATTCATATGTAGCACTGAGAAATTTTTGCTAGCCATATATGAACCACCTCACCACGACGTTCAATGCACGCCTCCCACTTTGATGCAAGCGAACTATCTCGAAGTCCATTTGCTTGGCCATACATTGTAAGTATAACAATTGGCCCACAAGCATTACGAGGTGATTCCTTCCTCAAACCTTCGTTCACCATGGTTATGGGTCAACCACACAAAACCCTTCTTCATTGGCACTTGATGCATTGTAATCATCATGTTTATGGGTAAACCACACAAAACCCTTCTCGAAGCTTGTCATCACCAACTTGGTTTTCATTTATCCACAAACCCATGATTATGGGTCATTCACAAACCCACAATTATGGTTTAAACACACAAAACCCTTATCTTCAATGGCACTTGGTTATGGGTCATCTGTAAACCCCAGGTTATGGGTTAACCACACAAAAACCTTCTCTTCATTGGCTCATATCTTCTTCATCAAGGTAACTAAATCACCAAGAGCAACATTCAACCGAAGCTTCTCATGAGGGAACTTGATGAAATGAGGATTGTTGCTTCCTAAGGGAGGAGGATTAATCCCAATGGGAAGTGGTATCCACCTATTGTCGTTGCTACAACACCCCCTCCAGAGATTTCACTACATTCGAACTTTGGAGCCTACTATCACCGTCATATCTAATGTGTCGCCTTGATCATCAAATGTCATCTCATGCTATTCTATATGTTTCAAGTGTTTTGAGTGGTCTCAAGTGTTGTCGCATTGATTAGAACATCTTTAAGTGCATTTCATGGTCATAACATCTTTGTTGTTGTAAAACAACACTTTTGGATCGCAGTCGCACACACTTCACTCGTGGTACTCGTGGAATGCATGCAAAGTGGTGTTTTGATGTATATCTATCATTGTTAAAGCTTGTCTATGTTTTCTCGATGAGTTGGTTTGTGTCGCACATGGTTTTATGTCTAAAACTCATCATGTTCGCCCCTTTTGCTATATCCCAGACATAGACAAATATTTGGTTTAAAGCAAACCCATTGAGGTCAAGAGCGTATGGGCGCACTTTGTAGCCTTGATAGGGGATCCTTCGTTGTTCGAAAGTGAGCCATGCACCCTCAGAGAACACAAAGCACACTCCTTAATCCATCTTTCCCCTTCCTTGTTCTAAATTGCGCCATCCAAAAACCAATCCTTCCTTTGAACACACTCCTTCGACCTGAAGGAATGTACCCTCCTTCAGAGCACTCCTTCGACTAGAAGGAATGCGCCCTCCTTGAGCACACTCCTTTGACCTGAAGGAATGCGCCCTCCTTGAGAGCACTCCTTCAACCTGAAGGAATGCCCCCTCCTTGAGTAGACTCCTTCGACCTGAAGGAATGCGCCCTCCTTGAGCAGACTCCTTTGCCCTTAAGGAATGCGCCCTCCTTGAGCGGATTCCTTCAACCTGAAGGAATGCACCCTCCTTGAGCGGACTCCTTCGCCCTGAAGGAATGTTGTCCTTGAGTGCATGAGTGCAGTCTCCGGACTTGCGCCATGCGCCCTCCTTGGTCTCTTGAACACACTTAGGAAGCCCAAAGCCTTCCCCTTCATCCTTCGGACTTGCACCATGTGCCCTGCCTTGATTGCCTCCCTCCCTTAAGCGCATGCCGAAGTCCTGAAGTCTCCTCCTCTAAGCCCTTCAGCCTTTCAAAATGCGCCTATGCCCCCAAGAGCTCCTTTTGCCCCTTTTGAGCGCACTAACAAGGCGTGAACAGAAAACTTGCATTAAACATGGTAAAATAGAAGATTTTCAGGATTGTCACAAGTGATTGTAGTTACAATATTCCAGAAACACCATGGCAAGCACGCATGAGGAAGATCAGGAAAGAGAACAAACAAAGGAAGCATGGAAAGAACAAAGAACACACTTGAATCTTGATGATCAAAGCACCCCGAAGACTCCATCCGATCAACGACACTTTGAAGGGTAGATACTGGAGACATCAACAATCGAAGCTACTTGAGGAACAAAGATACAAGTGGCAGCCATGTCACTACTAGAAAAATTCCATGTCATCGGTCACTACTAGTCCTAATCATCAAATAATGACATTCTCATCACATGATGATGTGGAAGTCATGATGTATTGTTATAATCATTGTAAAGACAAATAAGTAGAAGACCAAGAGTCATGTATGAACTAAAGAGTCATGGTATTGCAAAGGACATGTAATACCAAAAGTCATATATAATGACTAGAAGTTGGAAAGTTAAGAGTCATGAGGACATGAAAGGTCATGCCTCAAGTTATAAATAGATCCTCATTTCTCATATAAAGGACTTTTAACCTTGGCTTCTCCCACAAGGGATCAGAAAGACAAAGTTAGTACTTTCGGGGAGCAAATAGTGGATCTAATGCTCCACTATTGGAGCTAGTGGTGTTCATTGTATTTATGTATCCTGTGACTCTTGCTTAATATTGAAGCCTTCTAGGCCAACATGTTTTCACACATGGATTGTGAACGTTTCTAAGACTATTCTTTGAAGGTTTATGGTTCATGTTTGTTTTCATCAGTACCAAGTAATTGAACTATTTCAGTGACTTCAATGATTCTTGTTGGAAATATGTTGTTATGTTTATAATGATCATCGCATCCTCGTGAACGATTTCGCTTGATGTTAGATGAGCCTTTCTCTTTTGCGTGTGGCTCTATTAGGGTAGTACTATTACTTCTCTATTAGAGGCTCACTTTATTCCCCCCCTTTGCAGTAAAAGAACCTTGATACATTTGCAATCGAACATTCACAAGGCACATTCGTTGGCTCATTCAAAAGCACATGCACACTTCTCTCTCGTGCTAACAACTAAAGCCAAGGCATATCTTTAAGAAAACGACAGTCAGGTCATATTCTGGATGGGGCTCATACTCCAAACAATGTGAGGTCTAATTGGGACTTCACATCGAGGAGATCCCCTTGGTTGGCGGATTTCCAGCACCGTCAACAGTTGGTGCTAGGAGGGCCCGATGACAAGTTGTGTCTGTTGAGTATGTTTGAATATCTTATCTTAAATGGCTCTTTCCCAAATCATAATCCCAGAGTGTTTTTCTAACCTACCTCCTCGTAAACTTTCAATCTTCACGGACAATATAATAAGGGGGTTATACTCCCTAATCCATCTTTCTCCTTCCTTGTTCTGAATTGCACCCATCAAAAACCAAGCCTTCCTTTGAGCGCACTCCATCGACTTGAAGGAATGCGCCCTCCTTGAGCGCACTCCATCGACCTAAAGGAATGCGCCCTCCTTGAGAGCACTCCTTCAACCCAAAGGAATGCGCCCTCCTTGAGTGCATGGGCGCACTTTGAAGGCATGAAGCTTCCTCCTTCAACCTTCGAACTCGTGCCATGTGCCCTCCTTAGTCTCTTGAGTGCATGAGCGCACTTGGGAAGCCCGAAGCCTTTCTCTTTTGCGTGTGGCTCTATTAGGGTAGTACTATTACTTCTCTATTAGAGGCTCACTTTATTCCCCCCCTTTGCAGTAAAAGAACCTTGATACATTTGCAATCGAACATTCACAAGGCACATTCGTTGGCTCATTCAAAAGCACATGCACACTTCTCTCTCGTGCTAACAACTAAAGCCAAGGCATATCTTTAAGAAAACGACAGTCAGGTCATATTCTGGATGGGGCTCATACTCCAAACAATGTGAGGTCTAATTGGGACTTCACATCGAGGAGACCCCTTGGTTGGCGGATTTCCAGCACCGTCAACAGTTGGTGCTAGGAGGGCCCGATGACAAGTTGTGTCTGTTGAGTATGTTTGAATATCTTATCTTAAATGGCTCTTTCCCAAATCATAATCCCAGAGTGTTTTTCTAACCTACCTCCTCGTAAACTTTCAATCTTCACGGACAATATAATAAGGGGGTTATACTCCCTAATCCATCTTTCTCCTTCCTTGTTCTGAATTGCACCCATCAAAAACCAAGCCTTCCTTTGAGCGCACTCCATCGACTTGAAGGAATGCGCCCTCCTTGAGCGCACTCCATCGACCTAAAGGAATGCGCCCTCCTTGAGAGCACTCCTTCAACCCAAAGGAATGCGCCCTCCTTGAGTGCATGGGCGCACTCTGAAGGCATGAAGCTTCCTCCTTCAACCTTCGAACTCGTGCCATGTGCCCTCCTTAGTCTCTTGAGTGCATGAGCGCACTTGGGAAGCCCGAAGCCTTCCCCTTCATCCTTCGAACTTGCATCATGTGCCCTACCTTGATTGCCTCCCTCCCTTAAGCGCATGTCAAAGCCCTAAAGCCGCCTCCTCTCCGCCCTTCAGCCTTACAAAGTGTGCCTATGCGCCCAGAAGCTCCTTTTGCCCCTTTTGAGCACACTAAAAAGGCATGAACAAAAATCTGCATTAAACATGGTAGAATAGGAGATTTTCATGCCGATAATTTCTTGTCATGAGTGATTGTTGGTACAGGTATTCCAAAAACAGCATGGCAAGCATGCACGAGGAAGATTGGAGGAAAGAGAACAAACAAAGGAAGCATGGAAAGAACGAAGAACACACTTGAATCTTAATGATCAAAGCACCCTGAAGACTCCATTTGATCAAAGACCCTTTGGAGGGTAGAGACATCAACAATTGAAGTTGAACAAAGATACAAGTGGAAACCATGTCACCACTAGAAAAAATCCATTTCATCAAAACGTGACATGTCACAGTCTCATCACACGATGATGTGGAATTCATGATGTATTGTCGTAATCATTGTAAAGACATATAAGTAGAAGACCAAGAGTAATGTATGAACTAAAGAGTCATGGAAGTCCAAAGGACTTGTAATACTAAAAGCCATATGTAATTCCAAAAGTCATTTGGAATTCCAAAGGTTGTAGAAGTCCAAAGGTCACTAGAAGTTGGAAAGTCAAGAGTCATGAGGATGTGAAAGGTCATGCCTCAAGTTATAAATCGATCCTCATTTGTCATGTAAAGGACTTTTAACCTTGGCTTCTCCCACAAGGCATCAAAGAGACGAAGTTAGTACTTCTGGGGAGCAAATAGTGGCTCTAACGCTCCACTATTGGAGTTTGTGGTGTTCATTGTATTTATATATCTTAGGACTTTTGCTTAATATTGAAGCCTTCCAGGCTAGCACGTTTTCACAGATGGATTTTGAATGTTTCTACGACTATTCTTTGAATGTTTATGGTTCATGTTTTCTTTCAGCAATACTAGAGTAATTTAACTATTTTGGTGACTTTGGTGCTTCTTCTTGGAAATGTGTTGTTATGTTTATAATGATCGTCGCATCCTTGATAACTATTTCGCTTGATGTTAGAGGAGCCTTTCTCTTTTGCGTGTCTCCATTAGGATAGTACTATTACTTCTCTCTTAGAGGTTCACTTTATTTTCCCCCATTGCGGTAAAAGAACCTTGATACATTTGCAATCAAACATTCACAAGGCACACTCGCTGGCTCATTCAAAAGTACATGTGCGCTTCTCTCTCGTACTAACAACTAAAGCCAAGGCATATCTTTAAGAAAATGGCAGTTGGGTTATATTCCAGATGGGGCTCCTACTCCAAACATTGTGAGGTCTAATTTGGACTTCACATCGGGGAGACCCCCTTGGTTGACAGATTTCCAGCACTATCAACACCACCCATGGTATTTTCCTATGGTATTGATGATGTAACTCAAGGAGGTACCAAAAATACAATAAATAATGGGCCTCACCTTTACTAAGGAGATGCAATATTTTACAATGTAGATGTAAAATGTCTTCTCATTCCATTAATAAAGAGTAGGGTGTTATGTTGTTCTTTGTATTTTATTTTCTATGTGGTGATATTTAACCTACCTCCTCTCACAATCCATATCTCAATTTGCTTCCATAGGAGGAAGAGTGCTACATAGGCAAGTAGATTATGTTCCAACCCTCTTTATTGCTTGTACTTTGTCTCTCTTCCTCTAAGCCCTTGTAGTTTGTTGTAAATTAGAATTAGCTTAAATCAAATCCTACTTAAGCACTTGCCCACCTAGGAGGTGAAGTAAACTCTAGGTTTCTTCCCAATTTGCTTGGACATCAAGAGGATTTAGGAAATCTATTTAATACTTGTTGTCTAGTATTTGCATTTTGGGGTGGTAAAAGGGGCTAAGTAGGGCTGCATTCTTTGATTTCCAATTCTCTTTCATTTCACACAAGTAATTAATTAGCACACCAAGGTGAAAGAGGTTGATTAATCCTCTGGTTAGTTTCCTTTTCTTTATTAATTTACTGGTTAATGCACACATAAACTCTAATCAACTATAGGAAGACAAGACAAGATAATGCACACATAAACCATGACTAGCTATATGATCACAAGACAAGATTATCTCTTCATATAATTAGCGGTATACCATTTTCCCTATCTTCATTTTCCTAGTTTTTACTAAAAATAGGGTGGTGACTCCACTTCCCTTCCAAGCACTCAAACTTGGATTGTCCTTTTGGTGGTAGTGTTGTCAACTATCATCCTACATTTAGCAACTCCACTAGTTCACACCAACCCTTCCCTTTCTAAAGTAAGGACTCCTTGTAACTTTCCTTCCTCATAGAAAGGTCCTTTCTCTCTTTCCTTTGTACATAAGTGGGAAGGCTTCTCTTTCATCTCCTCGACCTTACCCAAAGCGAAAATCCTAATGTAATTCCCTCTCTTGGTGTTTACCTCTCCAAGATGGAAGCATTGAGTGAGCATTGTAGAGATGACCTATTGGGTCACTGTTCGTGCTAACCGTAATGCCCAACAATCAACATGCCTTCAAGGTGTTAAGCCTAAGTTTTCTCAAGGCCCCAACCTGTCATGAGTTCCTTATCTCCATCCTCTTGCCTAAACCATAGTTTCAGGAACTGCCCCTGCTCTGAACCCCAAAACCATGCTCCAAGCGAGAGTGCTATAGGAGTGCCCCTCAAAGCACACCCCCCCCAAAAAAAAGAATCGCACTTCATCCTTGATTCAAATGCTTCTTGGAAATTTGGAACCATCATACTCCCAAGTGCCAAACCGCAATTCCATACACGCTCTCGTCACACTTCCTGGATGCCCCCTAAGTGTTTGCCTAGACCCTCCCTAGATGCTCCCTAAACGCTTCGTGGATGCTCTCTAGTGGTAATGTTAAATTCTTATAAAGTAAAAGTTTTTGAATTTTTAACATTAATATTAATTGCTTCGTGACGTTTGAAAGTGATTCCAACTTCATCAAACTTCATATTGAGAAAGTAAAATTTCATGTCCCATTCAAAATTCGACAAACTTATAGTTTTCAAGATTTTAGGACCAATGGTGTTGTGCCATTTCATTAAATTCTGTCACATATAAGGGGATGTGGATGGCATTTAATCAAGAGCACCAAGCCCTATATGTACCCCAGCGTTAGTGGCATTGATTGTTGAACTCCTTTGTCATGGCCTTAGGAAAAATGTACCCTTCACTCAAACCAAAATCATTGATATCATTGATTACGCATGTTAATGATCCGAATTTATGAAGGGAACAAAATGAGATACAAATTTATAACCAAAACACAAAGATACAATGAAACTTGACTTCTATTAATAAATGGAAAGTGTTGAAATTGTATAAATGCAGACTGAGAATGATGGTAGCTTATCTCTAAGAAGAGATGTGACAGCTACACGCCATCGTCAAACTATCTTACAATGAGGCTCAAAAGCCTTTTTATCATAAAGAAGCAATGAGAAACCCTAAACGTCTAAAATCCCAACCCTAGGAGATGAAGCCAATGGGGCAAGTTGAAACATCAACTTCTCGGGGTCATAACTTTGCACACGATCTCCTATTGCCACACACGATAGCCCGTTGGAAAGTTCTATCCCAGAAGTTACACTTTTTCACTGAATTTGGCCCATTTCCCCAAAAAACATTATTTAAGGCCTCAAAATGGCTCCAGACTTTTAGGACCTAAAAACTATGGAAAAAATTGCCAACATAGAAAATTGTGTTGTGAGCCAGTGGAATAAGTGAGTGACTATCAAGATCCACCTGGATCAGTTAAGATTTTTTCTACCATGATTTAAGGTTTGGACTACGCAGTTCGATGAAAATTGGGCGATGTTGATCGATGTCCCTATTGAATCAAGGTAGAGACAAA
This sequence comes from Pinus taeda, assembly GCA_000404065.3. Lineage (NCBI taxonomy): Eukaryota > Viridiplantae > Streptophyta > Pinopsida > Pinales > Pinaceae > Pinus > Pinus taeda. Next base: position 64,527 of record APFE031466519.1, read on the forward strand.
GGCTAGACAAGACGAAAAGAATGAAGGATTATATTAATGATGAGGATGTTGAAGAATGTGGCTATGGTTGGCCTGCATAATCCTTGAATACGTATGTATTTACAATACTATGTAAAAAAAAAGGAAGAAAAATAAATTTTAAATTAGAAAAAGAAAATTAAAAGAAAGGAAATCAACAAAACCACCTAAAATTAAAATCCTTGAAAATAGCTCATACTCACCACCATTTACTGCCCACCATAATTTACATGACCTTCAACACTAACAAATATTAGTAAAAATGTAAATGTGCAGACTTACTAGAAATTAATTTACAAAGAAATATGATTTAATTTAAAAGACATCTCTCTTGGGTATAAAATACACTTAAACTTTTTCATTTTACATACATACTTATCACTCACATATCTCTCTCACACACATTGTGATATCTACTTTCTTTTCATGGTCGTTAGTTGAATTTTTGACGTGTGATTACTTGATGATGATAAAAGAACTATAATATATATTCACAAGTTATTACCATAGTTCATGAATAAAGTAATTGTATCAATTGTACGTATCAAAGCTTTGGTAAAGGAAAGAGCACAAAGATCACTCCTTGAAAAACCCTGCATTGAGATCACATTGAAGAAACCCTAGATCTATATTCAAGTTGCATACATGGCCTCTACTATGAAATCAGAGAACAAGTTAAAGGGGGCCACTAACTTCAATGCTTGGAAGACAAGAATTGACCTAATTCTTGAAAAAGAAAACATTTTGTAGATTGTGCATGGCAAAGTGACTGAACCTACAGATGAAGCTGGAAAGAAGTACAAGAAAGATGACATCACCACCATGAGCATTATTGTGGACTCCATCAAGGACCATCTTATTCCATACATCTCAAAACTTGACACTTCAAAGAAGATGTATGATGCCCTAAATAAGTTATATATTGTCAATAATATTGGCCAAGTCATGAGCTTGAGAAATGAGGGTTCCTCAACTAAGAGATTAACTACAAGCTATTGATGAAATTGTCTTTGATAAAAAACTTGTGACTTCAACACTTAATGGACTACCACATTCATGGGATTCATTTGCAGCAAGTATAAGCAACCGAAAGGAAGCTTCAAGTTTGGAAAAACTATTGGTAGCTCACGCTCGGGAAGAATCAAGACTTCTATCTAGAGAGAAAGTCAAAAGAAGAAGACGATTCTCATGTCTATGCAACTTGTTCCCTGAAAGTTGGAGGAAGAAAGAAGTTCGCTTTTCAAAAGAAAAGAAAAAGGGTTTTGATAGTAGACCCAATCCTCAAAGGAAGAAAGATATGTCTCAAATTCAGTGCTTTCGTTGCAACAAATTTTGTCACTTCAAAGCCTAATTTCCTAAAAGGTTCAATGATAAGAAGAGAGGAAATCAACATGCTACCATGGCAGAATTTGATTAGTAGACCAAGAGATCCAAAGTTGAAGGAGATAAAGGTCACTTCTACTATTCCGCACTTGCAAGATCTCTTGCAGATGACAACAATATATGGTTGATTGATAGTGGAGCTTCAAGACTGTTAAAATTGGCAACTAGGGCCAAACTCCATTGAGTCATCTTATTAATGGAAGCTGATATTTTTCTTGGATCCCTCTCATCGAGAGGTGTAGGATTGATCTAAAGATCATCCGATTCCGATAAGTATTCATGGAGATATGAATTTATTTGCGTTATAGGACAATTCGTCAAGGTCGGCCAGCAACCAAATAAGCCCCACTTGTGCTTAATGTTTTAGTATAAATAGAGGTGGCCTTCAAGTCATTTCAACACACTTGGGATCTCTTCCTCTCTACTTGTCTTTGGGTTTTAGTAGGAGGAGAGATCCTAAGGGATAACGCTACCCTAATCCAAAGGGCAGAAGCCAGAACTGCCGAGAACTGCCGGGAAAAGCCGGAACTGTCGGGAATAGCCGGAATTTTCGGAACTGTCGGAACTGCTGGGAACAACGAGAACTGTCGGGAAAAGCCAGAATTGTCGAGAATAGCCGGAATTGTCGAAACTGCTGGGAAAAGCTGGAATTGTCGAAACTGTCGAGAATAGCCGGAATTGTTGGAACTGCCAGGAATTGCTGGAACTGCCGAAATTGTCGAGACTGCTGGGAACTGACGAGAACTGCCAGGAAAAGCCGAAACTACCAGGAAAAGCCAAAACTGCCAGAACTATCAGAAATAGCAGGAATTGTCGGAACTACAGGAATTGTCGGAACTACTGGGAAAAGTCGAAACAGACAGGAATAGCCAGAACTGTATGGAAGTGTTGGAACAACCGGAAAAGCTGACGCAGAGGGCAGAAGCCGAAATTGTCAGGAATTACCGAAATTGCTGGAACCATCGAGAATAGCCGGAACTATCGAGAAGTGTCGGAACAGTCAGGAAAGCTGATGCAAAGGGTAGAAGTCGAAACTGTCGAGAACAGCTAGAACTGCCGGGAACTACCAGAACAGGCAGGAAAGCTAACGCAAAGGGCAGAAGCCAAACTGCCAGGAGCAGCTGGAATTGTCGGAACTACCAAGAACAGTCGGCACTGTCGAAACTGTCGGGAACTGCCGCAACAGCTAGAGCATTTGTCTCCGAAGGAGAGCAACATGCAAGGGACAACTAACTAACATTGGGACAGTTGTATGGTACTTAGCAGCAAATACACCAAGCATGCAATGTTACAGCTAGCATGAAAGGGACAGCTAGCATGCTAAGGACAACAAGCATGCTAGGGACAACAAGCATGCAAGATGTAACCAACACATAGGTCAGTATGGCAACATGGTGCAGCAATGGCACATAATGCAATACAATGATGGGTACAGTCATGATTAATGATGCGTGATGAGATGCAGCATAGTGATGATGGGTGCAGCATGGTGCAACGCAATGAGGTGCAGCATGATGACGAAATGCAGCACAACGATAGGTGAAGGAGTCACCTTGGAGAATCAATTGAAGCAGCATGTCTTCAACTAATCTCATGTATCATCTTCTTCGAGATGATCTATGCTCTTCTCTAGATAAGTCAGAGTGTTGACTTTTGTTGTAAATGTACTATCTCTCTCTCTGTTGAACAACATATAAGAAGAATTGATCAAGGGTTTCCCCACATTTGGGTTTTACATCTCGTATCCTCTTGTCTTGGCTTGTCTTCTGCGATTTATGTTTATGTTCTATCTGTAGTTTACTTTAATGCTGATGTGATTGCTAATCTGGAAAAGATATTGAGCTAATTGTGAAAATTGAAATAAATTGCTCTAAGCATAGAACACACCTAAAAATTAACAAAGACATATTACAAGGGAGCATGATCATCTTACAAGTTTGATGGAAAGAAGATTAGCACAAAAGGTAGAGCTTGGAGACAACAACAACTATGCAGTCAAAGGAATTGGTACAACATACGTTGAGCTAGAAACAGATGAAAACATTCACTTGAGCAACATACTCTATGTTCCAGGTTTGAAAAAGAAGTTGGTTTCAATTTGATGTATAGAAGATAGAGGAGATAGAGTGGCCTTCATTGATGGGAAAGTCCTTGTGTGGGACAAGGACACCAGTATAAGCTTTGTTAGGTTTATTGGATTCATGAAAGAAGGTTGTATAGATTCCTAGGGCAATCTTCCAAAGCTTTTGTACATAATAATATTAACCTTAGTCAACTATGGCATAGGAGATACGCACCTCTTCATTCTAGAGCCTTGCCAGCTTTGAAGCTATTTGTTTCAGGTTTTAATAGATTTGCAGATAGATCATGAAGGTGTGTGTAAGGGATGTGCTCTTAGAAAGAATGTTAAGGAACCCTTACCAAGCAGTGAACATAGGTGCAAAGAAATTTTGGATCTAGTCCACTCCGATGTGTGTGGTCCCATGTCGATAAAATCTCTTGGAGGTAATCTATACTATGTATCCTTTATCTATGACTTCTCCCACAAGACGTGTATTTATCTGATGAAGTCAAAACATGAAGTTTTCAAAATGTTCCGAGAATTCAAAGTTGAAGTGGAGAACCAGACAAGAAATAGAATCAAGATCCTGAGATCAGATAATGGAGGAGAATACACCTCCAAGGAACTCATTTCCTTCTGTAAGGAAGTTAGGATTAAGAGGGAGTTGATAGTTTCCTATAATCCTCAACAAAATGGAGTAACTGAAAGAAAGAACAAATCTATTGAAGAGTCCATAAAGGCAATGACATATGATCAAGATGTAACAATCTTCTTGTGGGGAGAAGCTGCCAAGACAACTGTCTACATCCTAACTAGAAGTCCTCATAGGCTTCTGAAAGATAAGACGCTCGCAGAAGCATTCATAGGTTAGAACCACAGGTTGATCATATGAGAATCATTGGTTGTCTAGTGTTCATACATGTACCCAAGGATAAGAGAAACAAGTTAGAGCCTTCTAATAAGAAGGGATTATTTGTTGGGTATAATGAATCATCAAAAGCTTATAGGATATATGTTCCAAGCCAACGACAAGTGGAAGTAAGTACAGAGGTGACTTTTGATGAAGATGCAGGTTATTGGAAATCCAAAGAAGAGAACTAAGACACTGGAGATGAAGAGAAGCAACATGTGGCTCCTAAAGAAGAAGTTACAGGTCCTCCCTCATCCTCCAATCATCCTAAATATCATGAAGATATGCCAAAAGGACCTTGTGAACCTTTGGATTGTGTGGTTGTTCCCGAAAATAGAAAAAGGCCAACTTGGCTAAAATCTACTTTGCAAGATGCAAAAGGACATGCAGCTCCACAAGGCACCCTCAAGGAATCTAAGAGACCTAAGGGGTATTCTAGTTATGCAACTTTAGTGACTAAGTTGATTAACTCTGAACCTTCCAACTACGAGGAAGCAGTTACTTCACATGTGCGAAAGTATGCAATGATGAAGGAATACCAATCTATTATGAAGAACAATGTTTGGGAAATTTTTCCAAGCCCTGAAGGAAAGTTTGTGGCAACCCAGAAGTGGATCTACAAGATCAAGCATGCAACAAATGGGAGAATTAACAAAAAAAGGCAAGATTCGTGGCTAGAGGAATCTCCGGGAAGAGGGAGAAAACTATGATGAGGTCTTTGCACCAGTTGTCAGATTAAAAAAGGCCTTGTATGGACTCAAACAAACTCTGAGAGCTTGGTGTTCTAGAATTGATGGATATCTAACGAGACTTGGTTTCTCTAAAAGTGTTACTAATCCAAATCTTTGTATCAAAGTTGTAAAAGGTGCGTTGGCGATACTACTACTATATGTTGATGATTTGTTCCTGATCGGTGTAGAGCATCTTATTCGCAGCATAAAAAGGAGTTGGCCTTTGAATTTGACATGAAGGATCTTGGCTTGATGCATTACTATTTGGGGCTGGAAGTCTAGAAAACCTAGTGAAATTCTTCTTGAAAAAGGAAAATATGTCATCAAGATCCTTCAGAAGTTTAGCATGATGGAGTACAAGTCTATGGCAACTCCTATGGTTATGAACCTGACAAAACTAAGAGATTCTGAGTCTGACCTAGTGGATCTGTCCATGTGCTGGAAGTTAATTGGATCATTGATGTATTTGGTAAATGCAAGGCTAGATATTTGTTGTGTATTAAACACCTTGAGCCAATTCCAGATGGAACCGGGACATGAGCATTGGATTGCAATAGAGCATATATTGATATATTTGCATGGTACTGTTGAGAATTGTTTGAGATATGCTTCAAATGGTGAGATACAATTGCAGAGATATACGGACTCTAACTGGGCAAGGAACGCGGATGACAAGAAGAGTACATCTGGTATATGTTTCAGTTTGGTTTTGTTATGGGATCCTATATGAGCAAGAAGCAAACCTTTGTCGCACTTAGTACTGCAAAGGTAGAGTATATTGCAACTTGTTTGGAATGTTGAGAGGGAGTATGGCTTCGGAAACTACTCTCTAGATTGTTCGACCAGGTGTTGGAATCGACAATGTTGTTCTATGATAAAATCTCATACACAATCCAATATTTCATGATAAGACAAAGCATATTGAGATCAAGTAATACTACATTCGTGATACAAGACAAAGGGAGTGGAGGGACTCCTGTATATCTCTACTAATGAGCAGAAAACTGACATTCTCACAAAGCCTCTATCTCAAGAAAATTTTGTATACTTCAAAGACAAGCTTAGACTAGAGGAGAACTCCTCTATCAGTGAGATGGAGCATTGATGTGACATCAACAAGGGTGTTGGATAATTTAATTGTCCTTAAGTTACTTCATTAATTGTCAACCAAGGTTCGTGTACGTACGAGGTGTGTATGCACCATATATGCTAGGAATTTATCTTTAAATGAAATTGATCTAAGTATGAATAAATGTTAAATGAAATTAAAGAGTCGGCACACACATGTTCTTTCCATTAAAGCTACATCAAAACTAAATGCCAAACTGAATTGAAAATTAATCTAAAACTTGAAATCTCAATTTATTCTAATTGCAAAAAGGAAATATTAATGTTAGGTTGCAGAAAAGGGATCTTAATACTAATTGCAGAATTGGAAGTTTAACACTACTTTGCAAAAGGAAATCTTTAACACTACTTGCAGAAAAGGAAACTTAACTCAAAATTGCAAAAAAGGAGATTCTAACTCTAAATTGCAGAAAGAAATACTAATGCTAATTACTTGCAAAAGAAAATAAATCAAATGAGAACTTGTAACTTCAAGTGATTACCAATGTGCGCTAATAGCTCTAAAAAACCATATATTCACCGTCCACCAAATTTAACTGAATTAAAGAACTAGATTATTGAAGCGAAATGCATTCTAGAAATAAATCTTTTTGATAATTTCTTTTTATGAACGCTCTAGAAATAAACAACAAGTGATTAGAAAATTGATTGAAATGTAACTATTCCAATTGACAGAGAGAAAAACTATATAAAATTATGAATTGAATGCAAACTATCTATCAATGTAAACAAAAACTAACAACCCTTACACGTCTCCAAGGAGCCCTCCCGTGAGTGTAAATCTGTTACTGATCAAACGATTGCTCGACCACGCATTGGAAAAGAAGACAGAGTATTATATTAATTTGCAAAAGTTATTAAAACAAAGGTTGCAAATCCCGAAATAAAACAAGGACTAACTATGTTTTTGGTTTTGCCTTACGGATTTTATACAATTCTTAGTCAAGCTGTTCCAAGAGTCTTATGTTGATAGGCAATTAAACTAAATTACCATCTAAGAAGTAAAGTAAAATTAAGAGTCTATCTCCTCATGATTTGCTACTGGAAGAGCAAACCATGAGGGATTCTTCTCAAACATGTCTCCACGATCGAACAAGTCTTCTCCACGCTCGCTTGATCTTGATTGATCTTCTGCCAAATTGCGCTTCACTGCTGAAACATTATAACCGATGTTTGACCTTTGATTTGACCTCTAGATCTTTCGATCTTTGCATCCTGCCAGATCATGACGATAGGTGGACATCCATGTGGGGAACATTTGTCATCTACGAGTACATTTCATTTCCTCATCGGCACATTGAAACCTGTCTAACCATGGAAATCGCTGCAGAATCCAATATTGGTTGCAGAGTGAACAAGATTCTGGAGATGTTTAAATTATTTTTCACAAAGAAACAATAGATTCTAAAACATGGATGATCAATACCTTTTATATACTTGAGTAAGTCTGAGATGACTTTGATTAGGCTAAAACTGCAACAAGATGGTCACAAAAAGATAAAGGAGAGGGAAAAAGGATAGTCAAAAAGATAACAATTTCAGACTTCAACAAGGGGCATGGAATAGACTGTTGGTAACAACAGGGGCTTGGCTCAGAGTGTTGATGGGTGGACAACAAGGGTATGGCTCGGAAAGTTGGTGACAACAAGAGCATGACCCAGACTATTGGTGAGATAGCATGAGGGACGGACATTCTTGATAGGAATGGTCTCTGAGGCCTTGACACTCTTGAAGTGGGTGCCTCTCACACACATTGTGATATCTACTTTCTTTTCATGGTTATTAGTTGAATTTCTGAAGTATGATTACTTGAGGAAGATAAAAGAGCTATAATATATATTCACAAGTACTTACCATAATTCAGAAATAAAGTACTTGTATCAATTGCACTGAAAAATCAACTGAGGACCTTATACAAGCAACAATGGAACACTGTTTTTTGAGGAGTGGTGGAACATGCACAACAATGCTACCCCACAACTACAACATTTGACAACATGGGTGATTTCACAATTGGTGAGCACTTCTTTTGTAGAGAAGTGTTTAGCAACTAGCTCAGTTTATCCCCACACACACACTTTGGGGACACTTTGCTTCCAAGTATTTTTTGGCAATGCCACACCCAACGATTTGCTCCTCAAAAATGCTCTTGATTTGTTCAACCTTGGTCCAAACCGAAGCTCAAAGCAAGCCCAACCTTTTTACTCTTTTCCAGTGTCCCTCCACAAATGGAGGGCAGCCTCTCAACCCAAACCAATGGCCATTGCCCTTTTATCAAGCCAACATTGGTCTCCTTCCATGGGGTTACCACCTCTGCCCCTTATCTCTTCCCTTCTTCTCCAACCTCACAAGAGGTTGTGCTTCCTTTTCAGCCTAAACCCATGACTTGCCAAGATACCACAATGTAAGTGTGTTGTCACAGCCTGCCTTACTTCAATGTCATCCTCAAGTTGGACCTTCCACATGTACCTCACAACCTTTGTCTACTAGCCATAGTGCAATTGAGTATTGAATCCAACCTTTGTCTACTAGCCATAGTCCAACTGAGGTTTGAATCCAACCTTTGTCTACTAGCCATAGTCAAATTGAGTTTTGAATCCATCCTTCTGCATTCCCGATGACCTAAGCCTTTGTTCCTTGAGCTTAAAAATTCCTATGAAGGTTTCCACAAACTTTTAAACACAAACTGTACTTCAACAAGTTCCTCATCCCAACTAAACTAAGTATTTAAGATTGAGATTATCCCACAAAAATATAACTCACTTGTAACCAATTATCAGCATGAACAGTCAAGGTTGGAAGATTTAATCCTTTCAGTTTTTTCTACAAACACAACTTTTATTATCTAGTTGTTCCAAGTGAAGAAGGCCTCAGCTGTACCCAGAAAGCTAGATTACAAGATTTGTCTGGGGGTGTGCATTTGACAGTATCACTACAAATTATATTGGGCATCTTAACTTTCTGTACTAAGTAGTAGTCAGCTTTAACTTTAAATACACAGAAGTCCAAATTCCTATCATTGAAGGCCACTACAATAACAGATCTTTTAGAACATTAAAAATTTGAACACAAGAAGTCAGGTCATGACAAATTGATAGTCCCTGAACCCAGTGAACGGTTTCTACACTGCAAGCTGGCAGGCAAGTCATTGGGTCAAGAGTGGTAAGGGCACCCTTGAAAACAAAACTGTTCTTTTGCATGGTAATTTCAGACAAGACTCTAACGTGGGAAGTACTGCAGAGAAGGGCATGGCAGGTACCAGATATATGCTATAACAGATTATAAAAGTTTTGTTTCTGTTAAAAAGAAAAGGATGATGTCATTTGAGGTCAATCTCCTTTTCTTTACTTTTCTTTGTCATTACAGTTAAAAGAAAATACACTACTTCTATGCAAAAAAGACAGGAGGACGCATATACATAGAAGTTGGTCTGTAGCATATAATAAACTTTTGACTGAGAAGATCAAGCAGAATAAAGACATACATTAAATAAAAGATACTGGAAAACGAAAGAATTTAGGAGCAACAAACAAACAACAGAAAATTCAGGACCTATGAATAGAACATTATCAAATAACTAGCACTCTTAACATGCTTAATAGTAGTATATCGAGCCAGATGACTGATTATACACAGATAAACCATGGTCTGCAAGATTTGGGAAAATTCCCAGAAACTGAAGTGCTAAAGAATCTAAAATAGTGACATGGTTGATCTGAGCAATATTTGCCCTAATGCTTAGCTGAAAAGACCAAGCAAAACAATGACATTCATTAAACACAAGGTACTGGCAAACGAAAGAATTTAGAAGCAACAAATAAAAAAACAGAAAATTCAAAACTTATGAACAGAGCATTGTCAAATGCCTAGCACTCTTAACATGCTCAGATAGTAGCATATCAAGCCAGAAGGCTATAAACAGATTGACCATGGTCCGCAAGATTTGGGAAAATATCAAAGCATTAACAAAAGAATTTAGAAGCAACAAACAAGCAACAGAAAAATCAGGACCTATGAAAAGAACATTATCAAATAACTAGCACTCTTAACATGCTTAGATAGTAGTATATCAAGCCAGATGACAGATTATAAACAGATAAACCATGGTCTGCAAGATTTGTGAAATTCCCAGAAACTGCAAAGTGTTAAAGAATCTAAAATAGTGACATGGTTGATCTGAGAAAGATTTGCCCTGATGATTAGCTGAGAAGACCAAGCAAAACAAAGACATTCATTAAACACAAAGTACTGGCAAACGAAAGAATTTTGAAGCAACAAATATAAAACGGAAAATCCAAAACATATTAATAGAACATTATCAAATACCTAGCACTCTTAACATGCTTAGTTAGTAGCATATCCAGCCAGAAGACTATAAACAAATTGACAGCTCTGCAAGATTTGGGAAAATATCAAAGCATTAACGAAAGAATTTAGAAGCACCAAACAAACAACAGAAAATTCAGGACCTATAAATAGAACATTATCAAATAATTAGCACTCTTGACATGCTTAGATAGTAGTATATCAAGAGAGATGACTGATTATACACAGATAAACCATGCTCTGCAAGATTTGGGAAAATTTCCAGAAACTACCAAGTGTCAAAGAATCTAAAATAGTGACATGGTTGATCTGAGAAAGATTTGCCCTAATGCTTAGCTGAGAAAACCAAGCAAAACAAAGATATTCATTACACAGAAGGTACTGGCAAACGAAAGAAGTTAGAAGAAACATATAAAAAACGGAAAATTCAAAACTTATGAATAGAACATTCTCAAATACCAAACACTCTTAACATGCTTAGATAGTAGCATATCAAGCCAGAAGACTATAAACAGATTGACCATGCTCTGCAAGATTTGGGAAAGTATCAAAGCATTAACGCAAACCATTCTCAGATTAACAATGTTATGCAAAGCAAGTTAAACTCCAGATACATGCGAATCAATATAGGCAGATAGCATGGAATTCCCAGAGAACGGATTTTGAACCTATACAAAAAATGAGAAACAGCCACAACTTATTAGGACCTTCATTCAATAAAAGAATGCGAGATAAATTTCTAAGGGACCACCTCTAAAATAGAAAAGTGCCAAATTCTATTAACCAGGAGACATCAGATAGGTAAGAAAATTCATATAATATAATTTGAAGAGCAGATCATTAATGATTAAAAAGGATAGTAAAGTAGCAAAAGAATTATGTGAGAGCCCAAGGTGTTAGCTCAACCAATTCTCACCAATGTTGTTGGGCATTGGGCATTTGGCTAGTTCTGTACTAGCAAGTGCCAGGACTGAATTCACTTTGCTTAGGCACACTAGTCTATGCTAACGGGTTTCCTATGCCTGTCATCATCCCTTGCTATTCCCATGGAAGTTTTCCTAGGAAAAATCAAAATTAACCAGTTTCATACTTTCACAAGGCCAATGGTAATAAGGTACATATTTGTTCAGTAGAAGGTGTGCCAGATATCTCCGTAGCACACAATACTAGCAGAATCTATTAGTGTTTCCACTTTCCAGGGATGCAGATACTTTAGTAATCAAATATTGGGAAACTTATATCAAGTGCAGTCCAAATTACCAGTCTTTAATTCCAACAAAAGTCAGAAGAACGTATTTCTGACAAATTCCAACAAAAGTCAGAAGAACGTATTTCTGACCACTATGATGGAAAATAAAAAAGGAAATGGCATGTGAACAGTACAGACTGGAGGTTAATAGGATCTCCTTAAATGAAAAATACAAAAGAAGCATTACGACAAGAAAATGCACGTCGCTTTTTCTCCGTTTTTACACGAAATTGCCAAAAGAGCCAACAAAAATTATATCATGTTCGTCGATAATTGTTCCTTGGAAAGTTTAGTTAACAGATGAATCAACACTGTAATGTCTCAGATTTGATGCCAAATGGACCAGCTCACAGTGAACACAACCAGTGAAATCGTAAACAGATAAAACTCTGATAATTGAAACTCGTAAGCGGCCAATGCAGATCTGTAAAGATACAGTAAGAACACGAATTCCTAATAAGCACGGAGTTCTGTTTAGGCCGGGAGCTTCGCCACATCAAAATCCAATTGGATACAAAGCAGAATACAAAAAGCAGAGATTCCAAATAACTCAAATCACTCCCTTAAGTCAGAATGCCTTGAAGTGTTTCAATTCTAAAAAAAACTAACAAACTATTACATATTGTAAGCAGACGCTATATCTTTCACTTAAGCTTTCTCAATTCATACACAGCAGTTCAGTACAGAACCCCTGCGGCCTGATTCAAACAAGCAAAGACATAGAGAACCCACAAAATCACAGATATCAAAGAACCAGTTGACTCTGACAGACCAAATGCCAAAATTGCCCTGTGGGGTGATTTTTCTTTTATAATTATTTTCACAGAGTGATTTATACAAGCAATTTTTCTTGGAATGTATGCTAATGTTCCTCAAACATCTAAACAAACCCATGCAAATTGAAACCCTTATGGACTACACTGTTCAACATAGATTTTCCCCTTCTATAAACAATGTTAAACCCCAAGAAATGTCACGAAAACCCACTGGCACATACCTGTCAAACAGTGCAGCAAATTCTGGAAATTGTCGAATGGTGGACTTCAAAGACTATAACAGTTGACAATTCATTGCTCTGGTACTCTAATTATAACCAAGATGCCGCTGAAAAACAATTAATTGCTCTGGAACTCTAATATATAAACAATTAATTGCCGCTGAAAAAGAAGGCCAGACATGCATGGGAACAAGCGGTTCATAGCAAAATCCCAGGACAGATGTACACAGACAGTGGAATTATGTTTATCTGATTCCTCATTAGAAAACAATAATTATGGAAACAAATAATGCGGGGTGGGGTCGAATCCATCAACACGTAACTTTGCTTTCGGAAAACAGGTACCCATATAAAAGTTGTTTCTGGAAAACGGGTGTCGACAACAGATAGGAATTTTTGTCGAAGTCTATCCACACCACCTCTTTTATATATCTTAGATCTGGCAGATGTGTTTAAGGTTGGATTTAGTGTCTGCAGTGAATGTTTCTAGAAAACACAAATCTGTATTTTCTTTAATTATTAGAATTTATTAGAATTAAATTACTAATGAAAGTGAATAGGGTTATCATTAGTTATTATTTTATTATTATTATTATTTTTATAATAAAAGGATTTTAGAAACAGATATTCAAATAATTAATTATTAATAGATAATAATAGACCGGTAATTATATAAATTTGGAAATAAGTTAAGTGGTTATATCATATTTGGAAATAAGTTAAGTGGTTACATCATATTGAAAATTTGAAAACAAAGGTTATCTAAATCAAGTTATTGGAATTAAAAAAATTTAATAAAATATTTTTTTATTATTGAAAAATTACATTGTTTGATTTTAGACTTTTATGATCCATATTGATTTTAATAAAGTGTTTTTTATTAATCACATCATAAATTAATTTTGATAAAATGTTTTTTATTAATCACATCATAAATTGCTGGTAAACATTTAGAATCATCTATTATGATTCATCCTTATACAAAAAATTGATACATCTAAATTATTAATTAAAAACTTTTATACCTATGGTATAGTATCAATAATATTTATAAAAAACTGAGGCCGGATTCTTTTCGCTCTGCGCTCCGTGACCTAGCGCGCGCGCATCCTGCCGCCCTTGGCCTCCTTGTCAGAGCCCCGATGGCCTCTCCGGAGTCTTCGCCGGAGGAGTCTGTCATGCTACAGGCACAGCAACAGGCATTCTCTGCCCTTGTCAGCTGCCTGCCTCCTCAACGAAACCGCCCTGCTGTTACCAAGTTCGTAAAAAAATTAGATGGACTTCAGGAAGTTGCTTTGCCTCCGACTGCGCCCAGACTGGCTGCCTTAGCTCTCGCTGAAAGAGGTTTGATTGGCCAATTCACTGGTCTTTGGCCATCACCTAAAACCGTCCAGAGGTGGGTGGAAAGAAATTGGTTGGACAAAACCCAAGGAAAAATCGCCATTAGATTCTGTGGGAAAGGCTTCTTCACCTTTCATTTCGAGACAAAGAATGACAAGGACTTGATCTTTCGCAACGGACCCTATTTTATGGACTCCAGAGGTCTGTACCTGAACAAGTGGACACCAGATTTCGATCCAGAACTTGATATCCCTAATGCAGTTCCTGTCTGGGTACGTCTCCCTCATCTCCCATTGCATTGCTTGGGAGATGACTCTTTAAGAGCCATTGGAAACGCAGTCGACAAGTACATTGACAGAAGCGAACCAAGAGACAACATGAAAGCCTGCGCTCGTATTTGCGTCGAGGTTGATTTGGGCAAAGGACTTCCAGAAGCTATCAAGATCAAAGTCGATGAATGGTCACACATCCAACAGCTCGACTATGAACAGATCCCCTTTAAATGTAAGGTATGTCACGAGTACGGTCATTTTGCTAATCGCTGCACTAAGATAATTAATGTGGATAGTAACACTCAAGATCATCAATGGGAAGTGGTTAAAAAAAAAAAATCTGCCCCTAGCATCTCTTTGCCCAATGATTCTGATCCCTCTTCTCTGAATCCCTCTGCCCATATCCCGCCTCCGCCTCCTCCTCCTCATCCTTCTCATTCTCCTGATCCTGAAATTCCCCCTCTGTCCCCTTCATCTACCAACCCTTTCCATATCCTGTCCCTCCCTGAAGACGATCCATCCCCCTCGATCCCTACCTCCTCGAATCCCTCCGCCCATCCCTCCTCCCTCCCGGACCAGTCCTCCTCTCCTCATATGAGCGCCCATCTCTTATCTGATCCCCTTCCTCCCAGAGTAACCCGCAGCAATTCCAAGGATCAGGGCTCCTCCCTCGATGGACAAAAAAAGCCAGGTAGAAAGTCTACAAAACAACATAGGGATGAAAATGCTCAGAAGGACATCGCTCTCGGTCTGCAGCACCCGATAGAATCCTTCATTCAGGCCAACAAAGATCAAGAAGTAGCTAGCAAAGACAAAGGAGGTAGAGCACCTTCTCGAAATGTAGGTTTGAAATGATCAAAATTCTCTCTTGGAATAGCAGGGGACTTGGGCAACCCTCAAAAATCACTGCTCTATCAGACCTCATAGCGCAGGAGAAACCATCCATTATTCTACTTCAGGAAACGAAACAAAGGGAAATAGAAATCAGCCAAACCATTGGCAAGTACAAAAACTACAGAGGAAGTATATGTGAAGCGAGAGGCGCTTCGGGAGGAATTTCTACAATCTGGAACCAGAATGATTGGCAACGTGAATCTGAGGTAGTTGAACAGCACTGGATAAAAACAGTCCTAAAAAATCATAATAGCCAACAGCAGATTGTCATCTTCAACGTTTATGTTCCCAATCATTATAGGGATAAAGGAAACTGCTGGGAATCTCTCAGTAACCACATCCAAGAAGGAGACAGCAGCAATACAATTGTAGCCGGCGACTTTAACCTCATCCTCCATGCAAATGAAAAGCGAGGAGGGAAATTTCT
Source organism: Pinus taeda (assembly GCA_000404065.3). NCBI lineage: Eukaryota > Viridiplantae > Streptophyta > Pinopsida > Pinales > Pinaceae > Pinus > Pinus taeda. The sequence continues at coordinate 80,265 of APFE031466519.1, forward strand.
GCCAGACCCATTCAGGACTCAAATGGAAAATGTAATGCATATTGGCGACCTCATTGACATAACTCCAAAAAACCGCAAGTTTACATGGAACAACCGAAGACTGGGCAGTCATAATATCATGGAGAGGTTGGATAGATTCTTGGTGAATACTTCTATTTTGTCAACCTTCTCTTCTGTCACTTCCGCCATTCTACCTTTTGCTGCATCAGACCACTATCCAATCACCCTCGAGCTAAAAATCCATTGCAACCTTGGTCCGCTGCCCTTTAAGTTCAACCAGCTTTGGAGCGAACAGCAATCAGCTCGAAACATCATTCAACATACTTGGAGGCAGCATATTGAGGGCTCCCCAAGCTTCATTTGGGAAAGCAAGCTAAAGAATGTGCAGGCAGCGCTAAGGCAATGGGCCAAATCCTGCTACAAAGAGCCAGAGCAGGAAAAGAGTGAAATAGAAATTCAAATAGCTGAATTCCAATGCACAATCGAACAAAATGAATACAGCCACAGTAAAAAACTTCAAGAAGAAGAGCTGTACATTAAACTCAGCAAAATTAAAAGGCAGGAGGAGGAAAAATGGCGCACCAAATCATGACAAGTATGGTTGGAGAGCGGGGACAAGAACACCTCTTTCTTCCATAAGCAAGCCGCTGCCAGACAAACCCGAAACACCATCACTGCTATCTCGGACAGCGCAGGGACAATTCATGTGGAACAAACAGATATAAAAGAAGCTGCTACAGCGCATTTCAAGGACTTGTTAACTGAAGAGCAAGAGGAAGAAACATATGATGACCTCCTGCAGCATTTGCATCCTAAAATCACAGATGATCTAAACAAAAACTTGACAACTGAAATAAAAGAGGAAGAAATTGCTGATGCAATCTGGACCCTGCACCCCAACAAGTCTCCTGGTCCGGACGGGTTCCCAATCAGCTTCTATAGGGATTACTGGGAACTAATAAAGAAAGATCTCATAAAATACATCAAGTGGATTCAAAAAAAAGACAAGATAGGTGGATACACAAATGCTACACATCTGGCTCTCATTCCGAAGGAAAATCGGCCATCCAACTTTTCTCGCTTCAGGCCCATATCCTTATGCAACTCATCATATAAAATCTTCACTAAAATCATAGCCACTCGGCTAAAACCTCTTCTACCAATGCTGATCTCAGATAATCAAGGAGGCTTCATAGCAAACAGACAAATCTCAGACTCAATTCTTTTAGTCCAAGAGGCCATACATTCCAGTCAATCAAGGAACGAGAAAGGCTTCATATTAAAACTTGATCTTGCCAACGCCTTTGATAGGGTAAGGCATTCTTTTCTATTTGCAGTTCTCCAAAAGATGGGCCTCTCACCTCTCTTCATCAATGTCATCAAAAGCTGCATCTCCGGGCCCTGGATCGCCCCCCTCATTAATGGAAGACCTGGCCCTTCCTTCCAATCCTCAAGAGGATTAAGGCAAGGTTGCCCCTTATCCCCCTATCTTTTCATCCTTATGGCAGAATCTTTTAGCAGTTCCCTCGATCAAAAGAGGCAATCAGGCCTCATCACGGGTATCAAGTTCGAAGATGGCACCAAAAATATAAACCATTCCCAGTTTGCCGATGACACCCTATTGCTAGGAGGGGCGTCCACCATTATTGCAAGAAGGTTTAAGTCCCTGCTTGACAAGTTCATGAGATACTCTGGAGGTAAAATAAACTTTCTTAAGAGCTGCATTTATGGATGGAATGCCTCTGCACAAACGATACATAACATTGCTAATATTTTTGGTGTCCCTTGCAAGCTAGATTGGGACAGTTTCAGTTATCTGGGAATGCCGGTAACTTCAGGGAAAACAAAGACTGGAGTCTGGGACTTAATGTTGGACAAAATGAAAAAGAAAATTCAGAGATGGGGAACTTCGTGGCTCAATCCAGCTGGGCGACAAATTCTCCTAAAATCAGGGCTCTCCTCCCTTCCTTTATTCCAGTTCTCTCTTGCTCATGCGCCTGCTTCGTTTCATCGAAAAATGGATAGCATCCTCCGATTCTTCCTCTGGCAAGGAGGCAAGAATGAAAAGAAAAAATTCAATTTAGTTAACTGGAAACAGGTTATTCAAAGCCCTGAGAATGGTGGTCTGGGCATCAGGTATCCTTCTATTATGAATTTAGCATTCGGTGGGAAGCTGATATGGAGACTTATGGACAATCAACCAGCATGGTGGAAAAACGTCCTAGAAGAAAAATACCTCAGCAAGCCAAGATCACAAATCCTCATCGCTGATATCCCCAACAGACAATGTACAAATATATGGAAATTCTGCAAAAAAGCCATACTTTTCATGGCGCAAAACGTCTCAAAAGTGCCAAAAGGAGGCGATTCTGTAAATATAGGTTCGGACAAAATTATGGGGAATCCTCCCATAAACAGTCTCACAGGTTCCGAACCAATTCTATGCTATCTCCACAGTAAAGGCATAACGAAACTGAGTCATATCTCCCAGTGGAACGATCCAACTAACGCTTGGATTCAATGGGCATTTCCACCCATTCCTCAACACCTCAATGACAGCTTCGACTCCCTCTGCAGCGGTCTTCACAATATAGCTCCCACCATCAAAGGCGCAAAAGATGAGTTTCGCTGGGATCCTTCAGGCACAAATTACTCTATCAAAGCAGGCTACAGCTATCTGAGCAGCAAAGCTCACCCCACCACAATCTGGGCCCCGAGGAAGATCCTAAAAAATGCGGAAGCAATCCCAAAGATCAAGTTCTTTATGTGGATTCTTCTCCATGGAAAAATATTAACCGCTGAGAACCTCAGGAAGAGAGGATACTACGGGCCCTCCAAGTGCCCCAATTGTAAAATGGCGGAGGAATCCCTCCAGCACCTGTTTATCTCTTGCCCCTTCGCTGCCCACTGTTGGAACAACATAACTCCCTCCGCCCCATCCTCCTGGAATCCACAGCAATCTATCACCGAAATTCTAAACAACTGGAGACGGAGCTATCCCTGGCAAACAGAAAATCAAAACCCAGCCAGAAGACTGTGGAATGCCATCCCGTTCGCTCTTTTGTGGCGCATCTGGATCGCCCGAAACAGTTCGATATTTCGAGATAAAGCCACCACAACCAATCACGTTATCCTCAAAGCCACCAGTCTTGCAGTAGAAACAATAGCTGTCAAACTAACTCGGCGAATTGATCCCGACAGGTTATGGACAGAGGAGAGAAGTTTCAGCTCGAATTTAATTGAAAGATCCAGCATCACCCCAGCAACTAAGATCCGAAAACCCCTCGGCAAATCAAACAATATCGAATGGAAAATCCGTCTTTCAAAAGAGGAATTCGATAAATGGCTTTTGGCAAAGGATTCTCATTCGTTATTCTTCGACGGGGCGTCCAAGTCCAATCCTGGTGCTGCGGGTGCAGGGGGCGTTATTCTGGCTCCTTCAGGTGCATTGGTGACCTCTTTCGAATGGGGTCTGGGGAGTTTGAGCAACAATCGAGCTGAAGCATTGGCACTGTTTCAAGGCCTCTTGCAGCTTCAGAACCAAGGGATTAAAAAAGCTCTTGTCTTCGGCGATTCAGCAATAATCGTCAGTTTAATGAACAGCAGCAGACAAGCATCCAACCTCTTCCTTCATCAAATAATAAGTCGCTGCAAAACTATGCTGACTCAGAACTTTAAGTGCCAATTTTTTCATGTCCTTCGATCCAGCAACCAGGAAGCGGACAAGCGAGCCAGCCACGCCTGTTCACGAGAAAAAGGAAGCCTATTATGCAATCAAGCGAGCCTGCTTCAATTTATCCCTTGACAGCGCCATTTTGTCAAGGAGCAACCTACCCAACTGTATTTCCCAGCAGAATTTGTGAGCTCACAACCAATCAGAGACCTCAGCTGATTACTCTAAATGTACAGCAAAACCAGCTTTCTTCTGTCCCAATTTATAAGAATCTACACCTGCTCTAGAACTCTTCAAGCAAGCAGCAAAGGAATCTATGTGAACTGCCACAATGAAACCAGATCTGTTCCATTTGTAACCCCATCTATTGTAAAATCGGAGCTCAGACTCCCTCATCTTTTTTGAATACAACAAGCAACCGATTTCGTAAAAAAAAATAAAATATTTATAAAAAACTAATATTCCTTACCATTATTACAATATTATTTTAGGCTTCTATGATCCATAAATTGAATATGAGAAGAGTTGCAGTGAAAGTCATCTTGTCCTTACGAATCACACTGGATGGTTCAAAATGTGTCGACATATTTCTTATAATGTAATTTTCACCGAATTCGAATTAATTTAAACTTAAACATTTAAAAATCAAATTAAAAAATGAAAAAATAACAAAAAATTGATAATCAATAATTTTTATTTATTTATTTATTCTTATAACAAATAATCTCACCACACACCATCACAAAAAAATATAATAATAACGTAATACAGTTATGTTGAAGAAACAAAACTCTCCCACTACTCTATGGTGTGCACAGGCTGTATGAAGAGGTGAAAGTCAAAATTAGAACTTCAGCAGGCATCTCTAAAAGTTTTAGAAGTGATATCAGGGTCAAGCAAGGTTGCCCAATGTCTCCTACCCTTTTTGATTTATATATCAACAAGCTTGAGGAGTGGTTAAATTCACAAAGGGGTGATGGTATCTATTTGGGCAAGTTTGTTATAAGGCTTCTTTTGTATGCTGATGACCTTATTCTGATTGCTAAATCGACTCTTGGTTTGCAATAGCACTTTCTATCCCTTGAGCATTTTTGTAGAAGTGTGGGGATGCAAGTCAATATCAACAAAACGAAAGTAGCGGCCTTTTCTAAGAAAAGAAAACATAACCAGCATAAGTTCTACTTTGAAGGCAACATTTTGGAAGAAGTCACAGATTACAAATAACTCTGAATTGACTTCAACAAAAATCTAAGCTGGAATGGTTGTAGAAAGAAAAGAACTTTGGGGGGTTGGAAAGTATTTTATGCTTTTCAAAATAGGTGTAGAGAGGCAGAGTTATGAGACTGGAAAACCACTCAAACTCTTTTTGAGCTTCTAGTGATTCTGGTGGTTCTCTATGGTTGTGAACTCTGGGCCAGTGGTACATCCGACATGTAGTGGAGACAAATTGAGAAAATTCAGAAGCGTTGATTACAAACAAATTTAAGATAAAAAGTGCAGTTCCTTATGATATCTTGTTAAGTGAAACAGGGACTGCTCCTATTGAAGCAATTGCTATGGTGCGAGTCATAAGGTATTTAAAAAAAATGAGCAAATGGAAGAGGGTAGATGACCTAAAGTTGTCTTTAATGATAGATTGTGCAAGAGCAAAAAAACTTAGATGCAACAAAATAACAAATGGTTTAGTAAATGGGGTATTGGCTTGAATGCGTGTCCCATAAACAACAAAGAGATAAAAGCTTTTGTTATGGAAAAGTTCCACAAGCGTACTTCGGATAAGGAGCTAGGAAGAAAGAAAAATTACTATATTAAAGTGTTTAATCCCATTCATAGTCATCAACCAAAAGCATACATAGAGGCCAATATCTCTTCGAGAGCCAAAATTCTTATTGCTCAGTTAAGGACTAATTCTCATAACTCTGTTGTGAAACAGGGCGCTGGAAAAGGCCAAAGGAAGTGTGGGAGGAAAGTGTAATGCCCCACTTAAATCTTATCCTACAAATTTTGTTAATGTTTACATTATCTGAAAATATTGAGAAATATAGGTCTAATATAAAATTTATGATTTCCATTATTCAAATTCCCCACTTACCTTCTCAAATTGAATATTGGGTAGGATATGGTCTCCTTCCATTATTTCATAATATATGTATTCATTGCACATTACCTAATGTACCCTCACATTTACTAATGAGAAGACATGGTCCTCTCTATGTAATTACATCTCACATTCCCCAATGTACCCTCACATTTACTTGGGAGAAGACATAGCCCTCTCCATCCTATTATCAATTAATTATATATATATATATATATATTATATATATATTTATTAATATATTCATTTCACATTCTTCAATGTACCCTCACATTTACTAAGGAGAAGATATGGTCATCTCCATGTAATTACACCTCACATTCCCAAATGTATTTTTCATATTTACTTAGGACAAAACATGATCCTTTCCCATTAAATTCTCAATTTTATATTCATCTCACATTTCCAAATGTACTCCTAGCTTACTTGGGAGAAGAGAAGTCAACTGTAAGGATAGATGAGAAGTTAATGACATTAATGAGAGGTGGTTGAGATGGAGAAGGGAAGGAGGGTATAAAAAGGGAAGGGGGAAGGAAGAAGGGAGAGGTGGGGTTCTTGCTTATGATTATGGGGGTTGGTTGTGGTTGTTTGGACTTGTTATGATTTTGGGAGACCTTGGAAATCTATGGAGGTTTCTTGGGTTTGAGAGGAGGAAAGTATTGTTATCTGGTTTTGCACATTTTTCTTGAGGACACACTATATCTGGTTGGACTTGGGCACGGAGGGCTAGGGAACCTGTGGAGGTTTCCTGGGCTAGGAATTTGTTTCCTAGTTGGCTGGAAGGTAAATCCGGTTGGGTCGGTGAGAATGAGCGTTCAACTGGAGCTATAAGACAAAGGTATCATCATCAACCGCCAGAACAAGTATTTTTCCATGGACTGCTCTTGTTAAGTTGATATCAATGGAATGCTCACTTTAATTTATGTTGCTTATGATAAAATGATAAGATGTTAAATGTTTAAATCTTTGTGAGAAGGTCAGCAAGCTCCTTTTATTACTTTTAAATTAACAGTAAAATAGATCTGTTAGTGTATAATAGATTGAGGCTCTAATAATTGGAATCGGGTTCTTACACATGGTATCAGAGCTTTGGTTCAAAATCTGGACTCAAAGCCCACTAAACCCCAAATATCGCTAGAAGGAGGGCTTGAACCTCTGACCTTGTAGTTGTTAAGCTGTTGTGGTTAACACCTTTGGCATTGTCTTTTGAGCTGAAACAAGAAAATGTCAGTTAAATATCATTCATTCAAGACATAAAATTATTAGTCACCTAGCAAAACAATCACTAATCTGTCCTCAATCCCTTTTTCTTATTGAAGTGGAAAGGAATTGAATCTTCAATATTCCTCTATACTGTCACCGTAATGAGTTAATTCTGGACTACTGCTTTACTAATAATGAAGTTGGCTTGTATATATATATATATATATATATCATCAGAATTTATACTGTGACAGTCCAAAGTAACAAACTTCATATATTTCAGAGATGAGGATATTCGATTCTGCTAGACATTAGAGATTTTCAAGGCTGCAAACCGCTACAGGAGGTCATCCTTTAATGCTATAAATATGCAATGAACAGACTTCAATAGCCACAGGGATCTGAGGAAACTCTAGGCTACTAATTACAGAGTTGTCCACACAGTTCCATCCTAAAAACTAAAACAATGTTGCAAGGAGGATTTGTTGTTGCACTAAAAACCGTCCATTTTAAGCTTGGAATTTAGGGCAGTGATCTACATTAAAAGAGTTTATCCCAACAAAACTTCAATAATTATGCCATGGATTCAATAGTACTGAAGCTCAAAGATGAAGATGATTTGTGCTACTTTAATTGCATTAAGACTTGGTTATGAGCAGGATATGCCCTAACTGGCTGATAAGAAGGGTTGTATGAAAAGTTTCTTCAGCCAAGCCTTCATTCAGAACTCGGTCACTCCACCTGCAATATACTAGGCCTAACGAATCCCCAAAAAACCAACCAAAAATAAAATATCTACGCTTCTGATCTTACGCAATCCCCTCAGGGGCCGAGATAGTATATTTAGAGCTTCAATAGACGATCATATTATTTGCATACTTTCTATACCTTGGAAGGTGAGATCGATGCTCTTTTATAGGTTTTCCATGAATAGGAAGAGGCTTCCAAAGGAGAGCCGTTGGAGGAACCTTAGGAGGGTATTCCCTTTTAAATTTAAATTTTATTCATCTTTTAGCCCAAAGATGGGTCGTTTGCCCATTTGGAGATGAGAATTTGAGGTCTTTGATGAAGTCCAATGCTTCTTGTAATTTCAAACATTGATATTTTAACCACAACCTTGAAGCAAGCTCTTCTTTCTTGCTTTGCTGGCCCATGTAAAGGTGTCACATTACCATGTTTTTGGGGTTTTTATCACAAATTTAGTCTTTTAACTTCACAACTTGATTGACAGAATGGAGATGCCACTGTTGTTTTCCAGAATCAGATTGAACGTTTTGAGTGGCAAATTCTTTCACTACTAGTGAATAAAGCTTGGAAAACGAACTTCCTTGGTCTTGAATTGTAATTCCATTAAAAGCACATGCAAGGTACAAAACATAAATTCTTCTTGTAAAGTCAGTCTGTTCAACTACCCGTTTCCCACATAAGATAAGCACATGTAGGTCTTCGGTTCTATCACAGGTGCACGAGAAATGTCTCCATTATTTTGAAACTTGTGAACAGACCTGGTAAAGCCCTTATAGGTGGAGGTGGGTTTTTTTTTTCATTTTATTTGTCTTTTATTTTTATTTTTGAAGGGGGTGGGGTTTGTGTAGAAACAACACCAACTTTTACACCACCTCAACAACTTATAGACGCCCTCTATTCTTATTTTATACATTTCAATAACACTAGAGATTTGCAATATGTTCGTGATTTTCAAGAATTCCTTCATAACGGTGGAGACATTGTAATTTTTTAGCTTTAGTAGGCCAACTTCTAATGGCCATAATATCAAATCAAAGTTCCCAGTACAAAATTTCCAACAGAGCAGATTTCACAGCCAAAGGCATCACTACTTGCACACACCAATTGATGAAAGTAAACTGATACCTTTTCGTTCTCTCAACTAGTTTTTGATTTATTATGCTCTCTCACATAGAGGAATAGTGACACTTTTGGAAGCAATGTTTTCTTAGAGCAGATACACACCTTATCGAAAAGATAGTGAAAGCCCTCATATATAACCAGTGAAACAGAGAATACACAGCTAGGAACTAACTGGAAACATGATTCTGATCCAAAGATGAAAATACCATGATCTATAACCCTTTTTTTTCTTTTTTTCTTTTTTTTTGTAAATAGCATATTTAAAGCTTTCAACTTGCCCTATAGATAGGACTCAGTCACAGCACTCAAACCTGATCTAGGATACTAAAATATACAATGGTCTGAGATGATGAAATGTGAGGACTAAATGGTGTTCATATCTTTACTTGGTTCTAATTTCTTTTCTAAGCTCCACAGGTTCCCTGTTCTTCGAGATGAAGTCAATATTATCTTGGGCAGTCTTGTTATTAAAATAATCATCAAAAAGGATTATAGTAGTGAACATCGACAACGATATTTGAAAATGAAGCATTTATTTGATACAACTCATGTGGATCAGCATTTCCAACCCTCTAGCACATGATAACATATGTTGTGGCAGAGTATTTCCGCACAGTTTGATAGCCATTTGAATAATAGGAAGCCAAAACATCCACAGGAACAGTTGTTGCTAGAGGTTCATTCAGCAATTCAATACCTAAGAGCATACTATTGTTACTATATCTGCTCAGAACATAGTAATAGCATCAGGACCTTGGATTATATTCAATGCACTCCTCTATGAACACATTTAATGATTGCTACTTAATGTAATTACTTGTGACAATCCATAAATATGTGCATTGGGAAATTTGAGTTCCTATATCTCTATCCTTAAAAATCAATTTCTAATGAATTTCAGTCTACTAGAAAATCAACAATCCCATGTAAAACCCTCTTTTCGTGGCATATAAAATAACTGGAAGCACAATCTGCATGCTACATACACACATCGAAGCAAGGAAATCAATAACAGTTAAACTTTGGGAAATATGGTCTGAAGAGTTAGACCAGTCAGCAGATCCATCTCTGCTAGCACTATGCTCCATTCCATTTTGTGAACCAGGTGCTGCGTGGAGGTCAACAATAACCTTTAAACCATAATGATCTGCCATTTAAAAGCATTATCGAGAGATTGTAAAGATCCTCCTACGAAAGGTGCTGGTGGATTCGGATCATATGCATTCCACCACCCAACAGGAATTCTAACAGTATTTATACCATTCCTGGAGAGGAATTTGAAATCCTTATCTTTAATAAAGCTGCTTCTATGTCTATGGTAAATTTTCTTTGCTTTCACTGCCATATCCATTTGCAAGCTGGTAATCTCCATGCAAATCATTGGCAACTATAATCATCTGGAAGGTTGCTGAATTGTCATGCCACCCAGGATCTCCTTGGTAATCTGCTGTAAGTTGCTCCTGGGATTGTGCCTGCATATACATTCCATTGAACACCCTGATATGCACTTGGTTAGGATGTTTATGGTGCCTAATTATGTGGAATGTTTCCCAATCAGTAGGAGAATCTGCTTCTGTAGACATGTTGCCTCCTCCTTCATTTTCCGTTGTTAGGAATTGACCACTAAACACTCTAAGTTGATACATGCCATCTGAGACTCTCCACATCTTGAAAGTCTCCCAGGTAGAAGCATTGTCCAGGTAAATCAGAATTGCACTTTGTCTTTAACGTAATTTATGTTGCCTTTGTCCAACATAAAGGCACATTTTTAAGCATGTATGTCTGAACAATGAATTCACAAGAGGGCTTATTATTGGTATTATGGGTACGACTGTAATGACTATGATCTTTGTGGAATCATTATGAAACTGGTAGGCAAACATGTTTCATTTTTGCTATACCTAGCGTGTATTGCCTGGAATAGTACCATCGCCTCTGTAGTTCAAAGTCTTTCAAGAAAGTATTCTAAATGTAAGCATAGAATTATGTTCTACTTTTTATAAATCCAAGATAGGATAACAATGGTTCTTCTTTTAATAAGTGCCAATGACACTAGTGATGTTTTTTGTTCGTTTTTAACAACACCAGATAAATGAATGAATAAGCACACAGATAAACTGTGAGAAAGTAAATGTTATGAAATATATCTTCATTATATTTTAAGGGTCCTTTACCCTTTTGGAGAACTTGGATTTAAAATTAGGAAAGGATGTTTATACAAGTTTCCTATTTGGTAATGCATTCAGAGCACAAATTTTTGGATATGGGAAAAAGATTATTGGGTAATGGCCTGACACTGATTTTCAACTGAATTGCATGCTACTTTGTTTGCTGAATTGATTGGTATTGTTAGTTGATCTTGATTCTTGTTCAGTATTTCAATTTTTGTTCATTACACTTATCAAAAACCAATCCTTTATTTATAATAGTCAAGTGCATCATGAATGCCAGTACTAAGCAATTTCTATGCAGCTTTTATCATCTTCAGTTTTAAAAAAAAAATACAATCAAATAATTGTTCTCATTAGGTTTCACCCTACGAAGGTAATAATTTCGATATGTTCCATTTTAAGCATTGGTTGGTAGTCAACAAGTCTATCTTTTCTTGCTCAAAATGCTGGATAATCCAAAATCTAATAATGCAATGTCAAATTCCAAAATAAAAATGGACAAATGCTACAACTGTCGAAATGTAATCAATTAAAACATAATGACCTAATAGAAGAACTAATCAATATGTGGGTATTGCATAATTAGAGTTAATTGGTTTCACTTCAACAACTTAATGGGTTTTCCCTCACCGTTAAGTCTGGTTGGTATTGAATTCAACTACTTCTTTCTTCTAGGTATTTATTTCAATTTTTAGCTTGATCTGAAAAAGATAGTTCCCAAGGCTATTGGTAGATTTATGTTATTCATGTTTGTATTGAATAATATATGCACTCTTTGCTTTATTAATAGAGAGACATGCTGAATAGTTTTCCTTATTTTATGTCTTTTACAACAGATCAAATTGCTTTCTTTCTTTTTCATCAAACTCGAATGTAGAGATAGGTTTATACCATCTATCAAGTACCAAAATGACAACATGGACATAATATACCCAAGGGTGAGGGATGTGTTTACTTTGAGGAAGACAAATTTTCTGGGACATTTTGACTGTTGCAGATTATCAAGGGATAGCCCCAAAGCTTTTGGGATGCTTCGACATTTCTCGTGATTTTTCTCCAAAAGATGTCAAAGTATGTATAATACTAACAGGGAAAAGAAGGAAGTCAATAATAAACCCTAAAATGACTACATTTACAACCCAACTTCTCTGGGCATTTGCAAGAGCAGTGACCTACAAAACAAGTTAACAATGCTGAGTGAAGCAGATTCTTACAGCTGAAGGAGAGTTAGTTTGTTCACAAAAAGCAAGCGTGCTCCATTCTTATCTCTGCGATTTTCTATATTGTGACCATGTTGCACAAGGTTTGATCCATGATTGGATACCAGTGAGGCTGTAAAAGAGTCCTTACCTAGCTTTCCAATACCTGTGTAGCTTGCTAGCCAAGTTGTTGAAATTAGTTGGTATGCTAGAGCTTCTTCTCTCCTCCATGAATGCAACTTGGATATCAAGAAGCCTCCTCCATAGAGTTCTATGTTGATGCTCCTTACCTAAGTAAGATAGATATTAATTGATGTGCCAGAGTAGAGATTTTCAAAGCCTACTTGAAATTCACTTTGTTGAGCCAAATGAGTAGCCCCTAACTTCCAAGATTCATCTCTACTTCCACCCTTGACAGTGAACTAAAACCCCATAAAGATTCTCACCTCTTGTCCATCTAACAGGATTCGTGGAAATGGATTGATTGAGAAGGAATTGAGTGGATGCCACATACAAGCAGAACATTTAATGGAATTAGTATTTCCTCATCCAAATGAAATTTGGAGAGTGCAGAGTGAATCTCTGACCTGTCTAAGAGTAATGTTTATGAAAATGGTCTTTGTTGATAATCTAGTGTAGTTAAACGGTAGAACCTAGAGTAGTATCTATGCAGTATATACTATAGATAGCAGACTTTAGATTACTGTTAATTTAATATTTGCAAAAACCAAATAATGAATAATAGACCGAATGTCACATGCAGTGAGAGTTAGGTCATGCATAGTGATTTTGTAGTGTTGACATGGGTTAAACTTTCGAAGATTAAGAAATGTCGGTAACTGAAATATGGCCAAATGCCATCGTATTTGTTCAGGCTACCTTTGACTTGGATAATAAAATTGTGGAAACTAAAAACTAGCAGACTTTATAATCTTACACTAGTAATTTAATATTTGTAGCGAACCAAGTATGAATAATAGGCAGCGTATCACATGCACTACAAGGAAGAAATGGTACATCGTGCAAGAATTAAAACCAAAGATAATGTCTTAGTTCTTTGTGCCAGATAACATACTAATTAATTGTGTTGGAATACCTAGTGCAAAACAAAGGGCTAGTATAAACATTGATATTATAGTCCTAATAAGTGATAATGTTCCTAGTCATAGTTCTTAATAGTTCTTTAGTTACATTCCTCATATTATTTGTATGAATGTGTGTGTTTGTTGATATGTGCAACCTATGGGCTAACGGCCTTGAGACTTTTCTGAGTTTTTGTATGACAACATTCTTCTGTTGGGATATTATTCTACAATTGCCTTGTTCTATGCCAATGGTTTAGCTTGAGCTTGTATATGGATATGATACTGCTTTAAGTATCTGTATGTATGCTCAATCAAAATGCTTCAAGTTTTATTATTGACTTGGTGGGATTGGTTCCTTCAATATTAAATATGTTTCTTTTCCCTTTTTATCATTTCTTCACATATACCTTAATAGTCTTCAAGTAATGCCACAAGTATCTAGTAACCAGGAATGTAAGGAAAAAAAAAACGGTGACTTGTTTGCTCCGAGAGCCATGAACTGAAATGGATCCATATTTTTAGCTCTTAGTCTCTGTCAAGCTCCCTGATGTCACTTTCCCATACTAGGAACATCTTGGGGGTGAGAAAGTGAGGTATCTGAAAGAGATAGACCTGACTAATAAAACCTTTGGGTGTAACTAGAAAGACTGGCTGGAAAGAGAGGTTGGATGGACATTTATGTTTGTTTACAGATGATAACTGGTTGTTACAGCTAACTGTTAGATGCTCAATATTTTCTTATATTTTAAAAACCAGAGATTTTCCTATCCTTCTGTACAAATTTTGACAGAGTTGTTACCTAAACAGAGAAGGCCGAAGCTGTTACTATTCAAAGGAAATCCTGCATTAGTTTTTCAGACCTATGTGGAATGTTACATAGATACTAATGAGTACCTAAAAAATGCCATTAATAATCCTGAGGCAGAAGAATGCATATTTATGAGTTATGATGAGCTACATAATCTTCCAAATAAGCGAATCTAGAATGGTTGCAAAAGTCAGACTGCAACATGTGTTACTTAATTTGCACACTAAGAATGGGGCAGTTACAAGAATAATGAATTCAAAGTGTACAAACCTGGGCATATTGGCAAGGAATCAACAACACAAGCCAGAAGATACCAGAGATATGCATTATTGTTCAAATTAGACTTTCTTCCCAAGAACTGTATGCACTAAGATTATGCATTGGAATTCCAGAGTAGAGAATTTGAAATATATCAATACAATTAGGGAATAATAAGATAAATACTATCCATATAATTGATTAAGAGTTTGAGGGTTAAGCGAATACGTCAAAAGAAACCATGCAATATTAAGAAAAGTGAAGTTAACAATAATGAGAGTTGTTCCAGGCAGTACAATGATAGAAATGGAATATCATGGATCTAGTAGTGAAAATCCATCAAGGTGACACTTGAGAGCACACAAATATGTATATATCACTTGAGAATAAAAATCCATGATAGTATTGATAATGAGTAGTACAGACGTACCGATTCAAAGAGCAGAGTACACCAAATAAAAACCCCAGGTTCAGACAATAAGATACACAATGCTGACTTGAGAGATGTGATCCCAGAGCAAGGAAATCACCTGTATACAAAGCAACTCAAGGAGAATCAAGATCTAGGCAGAAAACTCATGTGAGACCTAGAAAATTGGCACATTAAGGTGGTCATGGAGATTTGTAATATCCATTGAGTGATCTTATTTGAATAGAATAATAATGAATGGAAGGAAAATGCCAAGGAGCAAGAAAACGAATCAACGATGGTCGTTCAAATATAAAAAATTATGAACATGCCTTGGATTAGACATGTGGAAATTGAAGCTCTGGTGTTAAAGAATGTTTTCCAGACAAAAATTAATGGGGCAACATGAGAGTTGGTGGAGACAATCCTGGAAGATATCACTTTGTTGAGCGCATAACTAAGCTTAAGAAGGCCCGTCCTAAATCTCAACCTGACAGAGATTCAAAACCTGATTGATGTTATGATTGAGTTGATAAATGCTAACTATTTTTATCAATAGTTGTTTGATGTTGGTTGTAGAGACAGGGACAACTAAATCAAGTATATTTTATTAATTTAAATAAAGTAATTTTTGAAACTAACCGTTTTAAGTTTTTATAGATTTTTAATTTATATATTATTTAAATAAATTTAGAAATGATTTAAATATAATAATTTTATACCAATAATTATATTTTATAATAAAATTAAATTTTTTTTAGGACTTACTAGAATATTTTATATCTTTACCTAATCCTTAACTTAATTTTCCTAAAAATTAAAATTATTTATTAATTATAATAATATTATTAATAATATTAAAATAAATTAATAAATAGATTATGAATTAAAAATTAACTAACCTGAATTCATGTTATATAATTCCTTAAAATGGATTATAATATTAGTAATAATAATATTATAATATTAATTTTAGTTTTAATTTTTTACCTGGGTCTTTTAGTCAAAATTAGCCGTTAATTAGCTGTTGTAATCTCTGCTCAGACTATTTAACTTGCTAAGCTGGATCTGGTTCATCAACTTGTCCTGACGATGAACCACACTGGTTGGTTCGAAACGCGTCGACAAATGATTATCTATGTGATTTCGCCGAAAATCCTCTAAACAATGTTATGGATCACAGAAGTCTAAATTCCTTAATGAATCAAACTCTTTCAAGGAATATTTTATGTTAATTCTTATTTCTATCTTGCATTGTATTCTTTTCTTATCAATGTTTGAAAGGATTGCTCAGGTGGATAAGACACCATTGTTGGCCATGAAAAGATAAAACACTAAACCAAGAATGCCAAAAACCACTTCATTATGCTACTATTTATGAGGGGGAGGACAATGATCCTTCTTTAAAAGAAAACAATGCTTATGCCTCATAGTTATGCCCCTCACAGTGATATGAAAGAAGAGAAAACATATTGGTGCATGCAAAGCAAGCTTTCCTCAGCTTGCAAATGATTAAAATCTTTCAAAGACCCATTCAATTGTGTCATATTGTTGGGAAATCATAGTTTTATGATAGTTGGAAACAAATGCTGATTTGAGGAACCTTCCAAGGATTTGGGATTTTAAAATGGAAGCTTGATTAATCAATAAAAGACTAGTGAAAATATTAG
>APFE031466526.1:0-29477 GCA_000404065.3 Pinus taeda
AATGTAAAGGAGGTTGCCCCCTCGAAGAGGCTGAATTATAAGGCGTTGATCTATCTTTTCTATCTTTTCTTGAGCTGGCTTCATAACATTTCACTAGGTTCTTGACTGTTGGTAATGACTACTTACAAATATTCAACTTTACTTTTCTTCTTCATAATATTCTCATCATTAACTGTAACAGATTTATTCTTGGGCATTGTTACTTTTGGTCTTTTATGACTCTTCTCAGTTCCAATGTCATCTTCAGTAATGGCAACATATGCTTCACTGTCAGTTTCAACTTCATCGTCTTCAAAAGTAACTTGTCTACCCTTGCTAGATTTATCCACTAGAGGCATTTTTTTCTGATCCCTTGGATGTAGTCTTGTAGCATCATCAATTACTACATTTTGCTTGTTTTCCATATCTTCTTCTGACACTCAGTAGAAACTGCTAACAACTTTCATAATATCATGCTCTATGAAATGAATGCCTCCCGACCTAATTGCACAACTTTCAACAAAATTCTGCTAAACAAAATATCATATGTCAATAAAAACAAAGCTAAAAAAAATATAGTGAGATAGTTACGAGAACGCAAAATACAAATATAAATAACAATACTGACGATATTTTGTTTCATCTCATTTACGATTTTTTTACACAACTTTGTATATACCTCTCTCGTGTCATACAATGAGTATGATAGTCGGTATTTAATCCTTTCATGTGACTTGGGCGGTTTCGTAAGTATGTAAACAACTTCACTGTCCAGTACTGAACACATACCTATGACTCTTCCAATCACGTCATAAATTCCATTATCATTTGATATATCAATATATAGATATATATTCACATTTTGGCTTTCTCTTTCTTTCACATACCAGATTCTTGATGGAAATTTCACTTCTTTTGAATTATTCCAGTATGAAATCATCTTCTTATCATTTAAGGCACTTAAAAGATTTGTAGCCATGAGCTCAGGGGGAGTTCGTTCACCAATGTTTTTTGGAGATCCACCTTTAACATTTTTTGGTCTAGAAAGATTCATAGAAATCTTCTTTGATGCCATTTTCCTGGAAAAAGAAACACATAAATCAGTAAATAATGAAAACATATTAACTTAAATTAACAATGAAAATATATTATAAATTTTTAATTTGTAAAAATCAGATCATTGAAATTAAAAAAATATTTAAATACTAGAAAATTAAAAATTTTTCTAGTATTAATATAATCACCCTGCCACAACAGCCCACGTACCACCCCAGCGGCCCGCCCACCCACGGGGTGGCGGGGCCGATTCTTCGAATCGTTGACACCCGCAGGTGGGCGGGTCAACCGAGGTGGCGCGCGGAGAGGAATGTGGCAGCTCCCCTCCCCCCCCACGCCACCCTAGGAGCTCGCCTGCCCACGAGGTTGCAGGCGATTCCAAGAATTGCCCACCGGTGGCGCGGGGAGAGGTTGTGGCAACAACTTCTACCATTTCTTGCCACATTGATCTCCTTCTCCATCTTCAATCTACCCCTCAGGGGGGAGGCTGAGGGGTATATTGAAGATGGAGAAGGAGATCAATGTGGCGAGAAATGGTAGAAGTTGTTGCCACAGCCTCCCACTGTGCCACCCAAGTGGCCAGACCCCCCACGGGGTGGCTGCCAACGTGGAATGCGGGGACTCCCACAACCTCCCCCCTGCAACACCCCGATGGCCCGCCGGGCGGGGTGGCATGAAGAGGGCTATGGCAACAACTTCTACCATTTCTCCCCACATTGATCTCCTTCTTTGTCTTTAATCTACCCCTCAGCCTCCCCCTTGAGGGGTAGATTGAAGACGGAGAAGGAGATCAATATGGGGAGAAATGGTAGAAGCTCCCCGGCGCCATGCCAGCGGCCCGCCACCCTGCGGGTGGGCGGACCTCCAAGGTAGTGTGGGGGGGGGGGGGGATTGCCATAGCCCCACCCCGCGCCACCCGATGGCCCACCCGCCCACGGGGTGGCAGGCGATTCTAGGAATCACCCTACCACCGCACAGTCGACCAGGCTAGCCATGCTCATCGCCCCTAACCTACTGGCTCATTTGGTCGTCGTGAGCTTTATTGGGCCCACCATGCTCACAACAGACGTATTGGTTAATTTGGTTCACAAAAAGTTTTAATTAAAAAAAAAAAAAATCTATTTCATTAAGCTTATTTAATATTAAAATTTTCAAAGAAAAAATTTAACTAACCTTTCAATTGCGAGAATTCTCCGTTGAATATGTTTTGGATAGCAATGTAGCTGCTCCACAAATTCGTTCCAAGTCTTTCAACGAACCTTAAAAAACCTTAATGTGATGTGGGTAATAATGATAGTGGAATTTTTTATATAGGTGAAATTATGGAGATGTTTTACCGTACGGTTAATGTGGGATTAATTTGTTTTAAAAAAAAATTAACATGTTAATTTTTTTATGGCGACGAATGAAATATGCTAAAGCGAATATTATGGAATTGTTTTACAGTGGCATGAATGTTGGATTAATTTGTTTTAGAATGTATTATAAAAATTAAAAAAACATTCGATTGTTTAGTAAATATTATATACTTTAACTATTATAATAATTTAGTTAGAAGTTGTAGTTTACAATTTTAACTTTAATGATTTATTTCATAAAAAAAATTAGTTTTCATTTTTCAATAAATTGTAGAATAAAATAATGAAGGGAAATAAATCTAACAAACTTTTTGGAGGGAAATATTTTTGCGAAACTTTTTGGATGGAAAATTTCATTCTCTAAGCTATATAATATCTTTATGAGACTCTCCATTTGTATCATTCAACATATTCTATTTGAAAGGGATGGATTGTCCTGATAGTGAAGTTTCGATTTGTACAGAATCAACATCATCATCGCGTAACAACTCTATTCATATTGATGAATATAGCGGGAATTCTTCCACTATGAATGGAAAGTCAATTCTTCCACTTAATCCTGATCCTAAGGACTATGAGAGCAGCACTGATGAAAGAGGGGATGGAGAATTTAAAATAAATAAAGAGTCACAGATTCCATTTAGTCCTAATTCTAAGGACCATGAAAGCAGCAGTGATGAAGAGCATGATGACAAATTTCAAAAGATTGGAGTGTCACGGTGTCCACTTAGTGCTAATTCTAAGGACTATGAGAGCAACAGTGATGAAGATCATGATGGTGAAGTTCAAAAGAATGGAGTGTCACAGTCTCCACTTAGTCCTAATTCTAAGGACTATGAGAGCAGCAGCGTTGAAGAGCATGATGATGAATTTCAAAAGAATGGAGTGTCAAGGTGTCCACTTAGTCCTAATTTTAAGGACTATGAGAGCAACAATGATGAAAAGCGTGATAACGAATTTCAAAAGAATGGAGTGTCAAAGTGTCCACTTAGTCCTAATTCTAAGGACTATGAGAGAAGCAGTGATGAAGAGCATGATGATGAATTTAAAAAGTATGGAGTGTCACGGTGTCCACTTAGTCCTAATTCTAAGGACTATGAGAGCAGCAGTGATGAAGAGCATGATGATGAATTTCAAAAGAATGGAGTGTCACGGTGTCCACTTAGTCCTAATTCTAAAGACTATGAGAGAAACAGTGATGAAGAGCATAATGATGAATCTCAAAAGAATGGAGTGTGATAATGTCCTCTTAGTCCTAATTCTAAGGACTATGAGAGTAGCAGTGATGAAGAGCGTGATGATGAATTTCAAAAGAATGGAGTGTCATGGTGTTCTCTTAGTCCTAGTTCTAATGACTATGAGAGTAGTAGTGATGAAGGACAAGATGATGCACTTAGTCCTAATTCTAATGAGTATAAAGGTAGCAATGACAAAGGACAAGATGTAGCATTTTCAGTAAGTGAACAATCACATTTTCGACGTAGTCCTAATTCTATGGACTATGAGAGCAATACTAACAATGCACATGAGGAAGAATATCCAATAAACATCGAGTCAAATTTTCCATTCATTCTGAATTCTAAGGACTATGACAGTAGCACTGAAGATGGGGAAGATGAAGAATATCCTCCAAGTCAATATTTGAAAAACACAGTTGATCATAGTGTGGATAACATTCCTCTTAATGATGATGAAAATACTTATACAAA
Source organism: Pinus taeda (assembly GCA_000404065.3). NCBI lineage: Eukaryota > Viridiplantae > Streptophyta > Pinopsida > Pinales > Pinaceae > Pinus > Pinus taeda. Next base: position 4,103 of record APFE031466526.1, read on the forward strand.
TGATGATCCAATGATGGAGATGTTGACAAGAAATATTGTATCAAGGAGTAGGAGCAGACCTTTTCGTATCAATGCAAGATGTTCTAGTTATACAAGGGGTAGAGCAGAATATCTGATAAGAATAAGTTCTATCAGTGCTCTCATTTCAAGTGAATGTTGCCAAAAAGATTGCTTGAAACATATGGATTTCAAATTTTCATTAGAGAAGAGGAAGAGATATTTGTCAATGAATAAAAGCATGACAAATTCATATTTAGTTGGGTTCATGCAATCTACATTATCAGGTTATGATTATCATATTAGAACTTTATTTATGTGTAGAAAGCCATTCAAAAATTTTCATTCGATTGGGAATTTTCATCTCTCAATAATTCAAGAAAATTTGGAAAAGGATCCCACATTTTATTCAGAACTACGTCATAAAAGACAGTTTGGGCCATTATCAAATACTGCAATGTCATGGATGAAAGATTTATTTTCAAAGCATGGAGAGTGTATGCAAAATAGAGAGACAATACATATTCCAGATAATTTTTCAAGACGAGAAATCTACAACTTATACAAAGAATATGTAGAAGGTGTTGAGGGACATGGCCAGTTTATTACATATCAATATTTTGTGAAGGTATGGAAGAAAGAATTCAATAATGGTTGTATTCCTAACAAGACAAGGATGGTGATTTGCAGTACATGTGCTTCTCTTAAATCTAATAGGGATAAATATGAAGGGTCAGAACGAGGTAAGCATTCATAACTTTAACTTTTAAAATTGTATAGTCATCAACTATGAAAACATATTTCTTAATGGCTTTCTTTTATGTTGTGTAGATTCAATTGTCAAAGAACTTCAGGAGCATTACGAACAACAAAAAAATGAAAGGAAAAAGTTGTACAAGCATCGAAAGAAGTGTTATGATAATCCCAATAAATATTTAGGTTTGACAATTGATGGTATGGACCAGAAGAAAACACTTTTACCACATTTTGTTCGCGCACCCAAAAAATTATATTAGGAAAATTTTATTCAGTATCACTTGGTCAGTTATATGGTCTTCAATGGGAAAATGTTGCCAAGGGTGTACTTCACAGCCAAATATTCATAATGATGCAAATCTGGCCATAACCATAATTCATGTTGTGTTTTCTCATTGGTATGGTAATCTTCCTGAAGTTTTGTATCTACAATTGGACAACACTTGCCATGAAAACAAAAATCAGCCTATTTTTGGATATCTAAACATGCTTGTTGAATTGAGAATTTTTCAGAAGGTAAAGGGTGGTTTCCTTCTTGTTGGGCACATTCATGACCATACTAATCAAATCTTCAGTCATTTTTCAGTCACATTGAGGAGGAAGGAAGTTGGGATCTTGCCATGATTAATTGAATGTATTAAGAAATCATACACGCCAAAGCCTACTTTTGATGTGTTGGAAGAAACTATTGACATGCGAAGGTTTATTCTGGGATCATATGGTGAGGGGTGTTATCACTCAGGTTGTTCCCAAAAGTTGTAAGAAAGGGAATACGACCAAGGTAACCACAGACCAATCTTTTAGATACAGAATCTAGCCAACCTGTATCCAGAGAGGGCTCTCTCTTTATGATTTAGCTTTGTTGTTTTGAAGGTATTAGGCTAGTTATGAAGTTCAAAGGTTTGTTTCGATTTTTGGGTGGTGAGATTCAATAGAATAGAGGTGTAAGAATGAGTAATTCAGTCTATTGGGCTAATGGAGTCAATTAGGATGGATTTCTGGATTTGGTTTCTTGACAGAGGATGGTTCCACAGAGCAAAGTAGTCAAACAGGGAACAAATAAAGACTTGAAATAGATGGAATGGGTTCAAATCGGGTGAAAGGCAGTTAAGAATCTTTCAACCTATCTGAAGAGGGAAAGTGAATGATTACTGCTAAAGAGAAATTTAAGAATTCTCTAACAAATAATAAAACTGAAAGAATTAGGAAACATGAGAAAATAATATTTACACTGCTTATTCTAATTATGAAGAGAACATAGAGAATGATAACAGATGAAAGCAAAGTGCATTCAAGCATATTCTGAATTAATCTTTATCTTTATCATTCAGATTTTGAAACACGAGTGATGTAAGTAACCAGAAAAACTTTAAAACACAGATATAAGGGACTTATTGTTCCGGTGGTTGATTCAAGAATCCTGTGACAGATCCTCTGCTTCAATTCTTCATCCAATGAGCCCAACAATAGTTGATTCCAACAGTTCTCTATTCCAAAACTCAATTTTACAGCCAAAATCTAAAAATACTCACCAACCCCAAATCCTTCGTTTTGGGGGGTATTTGTACAAAATATCTTACAAAATATCTCATGGAGATAATATCTAGTGATGACTAATTGTTTTTCACAAAAGACAAAGACAAATAGTCTCAAAAACAGGGAAAAGACAAACTGGTGTCGTGTTGGCTGCTCCGTCTTTGTCGGATGTGCTGGAGGGAGGCTGTGCGAGTCGGTTTACAGCTATCTTCCACTCATACTCTGTACTAGCTGCTCCATCTTTGTAGGATATTCTTCAATCCTAATCTAATACAACTTTGACCCGTTTGACCCTCATTCATCCCTCTTTATCTTATCATGGTGGAATAGCCCCAAAATTTATGTTTTACCAAAGATACCAAATATAAATTTACAAAATTTCTAACATATCTTCCCACCATTTTCGTTATGGCAATTTATGCTTCTAAAGTTTCCTTAAAGTTTAATCAGTCTCTGTATATCTGAAGAAATTAGGTTGGATGGTGAATATACGTTTTACCTCATGTTTAATGTAGAATAAGTTCTCCAAGCTATTATAGAGAACTTGGCATGTGGGGAGTGCTTTTACTCCTGAAGCACTTGTTGATGAACTAGCTTGATCAGCAACATATTTATTTAATTTATGTACATAATCTATGTGTTTCATAAGCCAGTCATTATTTGCTAAAGGACTTGGTAGACCTTTTTTCTGCAAAATTGTGAACTTGTCTGTGAAAGAATTAATCTCTACCTGCATATCTAGGCATCTTCTTTCCAAATTTTGCATGAGAGTTCTCTTGGTTAGAACTCTCTTGATTTCCATAATGGTTCCTATCATGTCTGTGATTTCCAGTGCTTCCAGTTGTTCATTGGTCTTGGTGTTCAAAAAATGTATAAGCTGGTTGGCTTGTTCAGGCATCTATCCCAACAAAGCTCTTGTCTTCTGAATTTCTACTTGGGTTGCTCTTACTAAGTCAATCTGCTCATAAATAACTTGGATTGATGGCCAAATATTATTTATGGATTGATTGATGTTGGTCCACAGAATTCCTTTGATTTCTGCCAAAGTTTTATCCAGAATGAGGTCCCTTTCTAATGTTCTCACTTTATTCTCTAATGTTTTAACCTCCCTTATTTTTTTTGCCACATTCATCTTGGATTTGTCATAACTTTTTTCTACTTTTTCCAATTGTTCCTTTACCTGTTTCAATTCTGACACTTGGAGTTTCAATTTTTCCATGGCTTCTATCAGTTGTTCTACACTCATATTAGTACTCCTGCCTGGTGTTGTTGCTGTTGTACCTGTGATGACCTCTGTTGTGGATGTTGGAACATTCGGAGCCAATGTTGTTCCAAGTGTTGAAGGGACCGTTGTTGAGACTGTAGGGATGACCTCAGGAGGTTGGGAGGTCGACTCTCTCATTAAGCTTCATGAGCAGGTCCATCATATCCTCTTTGGATTTCTGGTGCACAACTTCTGCAGTATGTGGATGCATGGAAGAAGGTAGTTTAAGTTGTTCCTCAGGGCAACAATGTCCTTTCTTTTTTCTTCACTAGTGCCTTTATGCCTTTAGCATATTTGGGATCATGTCCCAGTTCAATGATGATCTCCTCCAAGGATTTTATCCTGTTGTCCTTGGCCAGAGAAGAGGCTTTCTCCAAATTTAATTAAGCAGAGGTATTGTTCAAGGAGTTTTGTAATTTATGGGCCAACATTGCTTTATCAGCCAGTGTCAAGTAGACCATCTCTCCAGTTTGTTTATGCAGCTCAATCTATTCCATAGGATGAATGTCTTTAGCTAAGACCTCCAAATTTTTCCTGATGTAATCAGTTGCTTACTGTGGTTGTTGCACCTTAGGCTTAAAGTAACTCATTATCATTTTGCCTTCTTTAATGTCATAGGCCGTCATTAATCTCTGTTGGTTTGTGGGGGCCATTTTAAGATACTGGTTGTAAATCTGAAGCCTTATTGGGTCATTCCTGGCCTTTATCTCTGTGAATGTCCTTTTGATGTCTGAAGCCTGTTTGCTTTGTGGCCTGGTGGATGAAACTTCTACACTGTGTTGCCTTTCTAGCTCCTGCCTATGTGAGCTAGTTGATGTATCTATCACTGGGGAAGTCTGCTGGCTGACTAACCTCTCACCTCTTAGACTGTCTGTCGTTTCTTCAATAATTTCCTCTTCTGACAGAGGATTCATTCTTTTTCTCTTTGCTCATGGTTGTTCTGCAGGTCCACTGATAGGTGTGTGGTCTTCTGTATCTCTCTTCTTGCTTCTTTCCTCATTTAGAGGAGTTTGCAGTGCTGGAATTTCTGGTGCTTTATTTTGGGTTGGAGGAATTTTCCCCTTACCCTGTTCTTTTGACATTGTTGGCTAGTCTGTCATTATAGGATGCTCTATGGTATCTACCTCTTTTCCCTTTGAAGTCCATGTGACTTCCATGCTGGCTTTTTGTGCAGGCTACTGAGAAGTTCTAGTAGAGGATGTACCAACTCCTGATTGTTGAGGCAGCTTGAAAGATACCTGTCCAAAGGAGTCCAGGTCAAAGATTTTTTCAAGATCTTTCATAGCTCTTTCCATCTTTTCTTGCTCACTAATTTCTTCTACTAAGGTCCTTCTACCCATTCATCCTGATTTGCATAATGTTTAACTTCTGGGATCCTACGATGTACATAAACTGACAGCCTGTTTCTTACCCTTCTATCACTTATGAAACTATATGGGTCATATGGCACCCACGAAAAACTCTTCTTCAATCTAAGGTGTTCTTCTAATATCTTCTCAGCATCTTTCCATGCACCCCTAGAATTGATGATATAAGGGCCTAACTGGTTTTTGATTCTCAGCTGAGCATTTTTCTTTGCATTACAAAAGTGGGTTAAGTCTGCATTGATGATCTGCCTTAAATATTCTAGTGCAAATAATCTCATGGGCACATATTTAGGTAGCTTCAAAGGGCAAAGTTAACACCCATATATTCTAATTTCTGTGTGATTCTGGTACAGGTACCAATCACCTATACTGTACTATTTAGAGAGCTACATAATCTTTTTCATGTCACCAGAGATTCTAGGAGGGGGAGCTCCTATCAACAGAGTGGATGTTGAATGGATAAATAAGTCAATAAACTCATCATAGGTATAAGGGCACTCTAAGGTATTATGGAAGATTGAGGTCCAGAAGATCATAGACTTTCGATCTCCCTTTGAGTCCAACCTCCTGATGGGAAATGGAAAGGTGTCTGGCTAATAATATAACAACATATGATATATAAAAGATGTGTACTCAAAGACTCCTTCTCTATCCAAATTCAGGAATTGATCATGGATTTTGTTGGCAATGAAAGTGTAATAGTCATATTTGATAGCAGGAGGTTGTCCTGGGGTAAATATTGACAATAGAACTAGGATGATCTCATCAATAAATTCACTTGTATTAAATCCCAAGATCAGGGATATCATGTCAACAATGAGTTTTCTGGTTTCTGTGAACTAGGTATGCAAATAGGGAGGTGGGCCTTGGGGCTGGAAGTCTGGTTTTATGAACATATGGGCAATACAGGTTATCTTTGAGCTGGACAAATGAGAATCTTTTTTAAGTAGATGCCCCATGGAAAGATGAGCAAGGGGCTCAGTGCAATGGAACAATATCATTTCATTAATAGACTCCGCGGTTATAGAAAAAAGAACAGTTTGTGATGGGGACATAACTACTCGGTGGACAAGGTCATAGCTGGCACAGAACTGATGAATAATGTCTGGGAAAACACGGACTGAGGAGAGAAAATAGATGGGAAGGTTGGATTCCCATATTCCATAAATATCAGTGTTGTTTAGATGACTATCCCTCACTTGGCAGAAGGTCTGTAGATGGTTCATGTCACTAGATAAATCTTTTATTTGGAAATCTCTGTCGGCCAAGGGTAGATAATTTAAATATTTATGAGGTGCATTTATGGGCATGACATTTAAGGCTATGGGAGCCTCCATGTTTGGTTCTTGTGTCTTCAAACTAGAATTCAGACTTTATGTGGAAAATACGGACTAAGTAACACACTTGGGGGTCCTTTTATGGAAGCTTCAGAATGATTTCAAAATTGAATTCGACTCTTTTAGGTAAAATTCTCGGTGGAAAAAATGAAATTAGAGGTTCACGAAGTGAATTGGGTAAATACCTGTTTTTTTAAGAAGCACACTGTGTAATTCGCAGGCTGAATGACGGACTGCACAGCTCTATTTTGGAGTTTCTTGGCGGGGTTTTTTGGCATTTATTGAGCAGCTGAGGTCAGAGTGATGGGACGTCTTGTCCTCACGCGGAGGGTGGTAAGCTGTTTTCCCGCACCACTTTTGGGGTCAGGTGGTTTCGGACAGGGGGCAAGCGAGCATAACGGGAGCGCGATGCGTGGCAGAGGTACGCGCGGAAAACCATTGGTCTCCCGCGAGTTAAACATCGACGGCGAAGGGGGTCGCAATACAATCATTGACCATTAGATACGAGGGCACAGATCTGATGGTGGATGGGCAGGGGAAATGGCGGGAGGTTAACATTGCGGGCCCGATGTATTAAACCATGTTTTAAATGTATCGGGGGAAATTTCATTGGTCAGGGTTGGTTTGGTTATTAATTAACCAGAGGTTAATTAATCCCTTTGTTGTGCGACGGGGGAGAGATTTTAAATAAATTTCAAAAATAAAACTTATCAATTCCTTTTCTTTTTATACAGCGAATACGGTTATATTTAACGGGAGGCGGGGAAATAATATTTGGGGATTTTTAATGTATCTATATAAAAAATGGGATTGGGAATAAAGTGGGATTTATATAAATAAAGTTAATAATTAATTTGAAAAAATAAATGAAAGCAACAACACTAAGTTATAAACTTAGGCTTAGGATAAAAAGGGGTTTTATAAGGAACATTTGTCAATTTCCTAAGTAAAATAGGACTCTTACTTAGGCAGTGGATGAAATGGAAGGAGTGGATTTTTAGTGATATTAAGAACAAATTCTTAATATTTTAGGGGGGGAATTAATAGGTGATTAGGGAAAAGTATGAAGGGGAGTTAGTTATGAAATCTGCCTCGCCTGAGTTGCTTCAAGTGTAATGTCCACTTGGTACTTGTGAAAGAAGTGAAAGTTGACACTTTTGGAGACAAAATTTATCACAAGTATCATTCTGCAACACCATTCTACCTACCCTACCTACTTTTCCTAGCATTTTTTCTTCTCTTTAATTGGGGTGCACTTAAACTAGCCAACCCTCTTCAACTTTTCCTTTCTTTGCATGGTAAGCCTACCTAAGCCTACACTTATTACTTTCAAGGGCCCAAATTAAACTTGTTGAGCTCTTTTGCTTCTCTACCTGTCTACTTATCTGTCAAGATTAAACTGTTTGGCCATTCACCCATCATAGCATAAAGTTAACAAGCTGCACACAATGCTTTATTTACAGAAAATGAAACAGTAGTGGCATTTTGGACTCACACACTTTCCTGGTCTATTTTTTTGGGGTTCATTTCTTTCACTTTTTCCTTGACCATTTATTCTTTTTACCCTTTGATTTTTCTTTTAGGGCATACTTACATTTTTTATTTTTATTTTTTATTTTGAGAATATGGAAAACCTTTGCAACAAGAGAAGGTATGAACATATTACAGAGCTCATCAGTGTCAATCATGAAATATGACACCTATTGGTATAGGAGCATAACAAGGGGAAATGCATTGAACAACTTAATGACATTAGCTTCCAACATCAATTTCATATCAAAAAAATTGATGGGAAAACACTAATATGGGGCAAGAAGTATTCAAATACTACAGAATGGGCACCGTCATTAGGTTTGCAATTTTTGAAGTTCATTCCAGATCATCCAATATTTGCATAAAAAATATTGTTATTACAATGAGTTGGTGAAGTTCATAGTGCACGTAGACAAAATAGGGATATAAATTATTCTAATTGCCTAGAAGAAATTAAAAAATGTATTAGATATACATATGAGTACTTTGACGTTGTTGATTCAGTTTGGTGGGAGTCATTTTTCAATAATAAAAGTGATATCATTTCAACAACAACAAATGAATATATACCTTTGAAAAATCCATTTATTTGGCCAAAAGATGTGTCAAATGAACATGAGGAAATAAACATTGTTGAACAACAACAATCTCAAGGTATTATTAATTCTTCATAGGCAGAGGAAAGAGAGATGTATATTGGTTCCAGAAGATCTAGTGCACAATGTGGAGCCATGGAATACCTTTATAGGTGTTCAGTACAAGATATTAAGGACGGTTGCATGATCGTAGTGCTAGCAGATCGAGATCCCAATGGATATCCATTCTGGGTTGCTAAATTTATAAAGGTCTTTACAAAAAATGAGGATGTTACAGGTGTTGAAGTACATTGGTATGCCACAAATACACACCCATTCAATGGTGTGTATAAGCCAGAGATGGTAGTTGACAAAAAAAATGGTGGAAAGAGAAAAGGAAAGGTTACAAATATAAATCGCCACCGCACAAACATATTAAAATTGGAGGATGTTGACTTACTTGTTTATGACTTCAATTTAACAAAGAGAGGAACTCTTCGCTTCAAGATGATAGAGATTATGAAAAGGTTGTTACTAGAAGGAACAGTGTTGAGATGGGAGTCTGCTAAAACCAGTCATAGATCTAGAATAATTTTGAAGCCTGAAATGGTGGGCATGCATGTGGACTCAGATGGGGCACTAGTTAATCAAAGAGAAGAATATGGAACATCTTCGTCAGTATCCAATCAGTCATTTGAAGATATGAATTTTGATGGTGTGCAAGAAAATATGAGTGATTTTGAATAATTTTTTAAGACGGTTATATAATTGATGTTTGCATCGTATCTTGAAATAAAAATTTTTATTTCCATATGGTGTTAAATGAGAAGTTATGAGTCATTTTTATGTTGTTGGATTATATGTCTTAATTATGATAATTTTTATTGTTTAGAATATCTACAATGCAACATTAAATTAGAGACATAATGTATGTTTCATTCAATATACAAATAATGAATTTCTAATTCATTTAGTCATGTATTTGTTCATAATGTCATGGTTTTTAAATTTCATGGTTGAAAAAATTTCAATTTCTTTTGTATCTAGCATGTTATGGTTGAGAACATGTTGAATTTATACTTAGGAAAGAAAAATGTTATTCTACCAAAAACATTAGTGTGTTTTTTTCCTCATAACAACTTTGGTTGGCACATAAAAATTTGGTTTTACCAGCATTTTTTAAAAATGTTGAAAGTTGACCCTAAAAAAAAATCAGTGTTCCAGTATCATCACTTTTTTGTTTTCAAGCTGTTTTTTGCAAGAAAAATTTGTTTTCACTGCCATTTTTAAAACATGTTCAAAATCGACCCTAAAAAAAAAACCATCGTTTCAGTATACACACTTTTCATTTTTAGCACTGTTCTTGATGTTTTTTCGGGGTTTTTTGGCCAGAGTTCCCATTTTGAGTTTATAGTTCCTGTTTCAAAGTTTACATTGTTAAACAAACAAATTTGTATTAATAACCATTTGACCCTTAAGAAATCTACACAAATAACAATTCACTCCTGAAGAAAATAAGCAATCTATAACAATTCAATTCTTAAGCAAACAGGCAATCTATATTGATAGCAACTCAATCAAACAGTCGTCTATACCTAATGGTTTGCTACCCTATTAAAAAAGATTCAAAATTTAAGTATTGATCTGGAGCAATCACTTTATTCTACTTTATAACTCACTAACTTGTTTTTATACTCGCAATCAGGTAACCTACAAGTCTTAATTGATGAAAGAAACTCAAGCACTCAGCCTATTCAGCGCCTAGCAATTCAATCAAACAATTTCTAAGAAACTGTACTTAAATCACATCTGTAATCTCACCACTTTTTTCTTGTAAATATCCTTATTCAAACCCAATGTGCTACTGTGAAATCCAATCGATGGTTTTGCTATGAAGTGGGTAATCAAAACCCTATGAACAAGGGAGATCAATCATCCAAATGGGATCGATTATCGCATAGAACAGGGGAGAGCATTCGTCCAAATCAAACTAGTGAAACCGGACATTACACGAATAGGGGAAGGCATGTATCAAACTAAAGAGTTTGTATTTGACAGCTGATTACACAAATGTCCTATGGTGTTGTGCTTTCAATCCACAATGCATTAATCCAAGAGTCTATTTGTTTGAATGAAGCAAGACAACACTGATGGTAAACCATTCAACATCCATGCAAGTAATGTATATATGCTACGATTATCAACCCAATTCATTTAAAACCAAATCAATGATAGCATTCAGAAAAAAATGAAGCAATTCCCTATATTGTATTGCCTACAAAATGATTTAAAGTTATTTCGGTACTAACCATAGGTAAATAAATTTGTTTCGCTCATCAGACAACTCTATAACACATTTATGATAGTTGTAAATCAAGATGATGGAGAGGTCTTGAGCACAACTCTTGTTTGGAAAGCACACAAAGATCGCATAGGAATTTGATTGCAAATTGTGGAAATAAAAGGAGTTTCTCAAATATTCAATGCATTTGCATGCTCTTAAATAGTCAAACTATTGGGCATGGAATCCCCCCACAGCATGTTTTGGTGCTCAAAGCCCAAGTTTTGGTCAAAGGTTTTATAAGACTCTGTGAATTGCAGGCACAGAGCACGAAGTATAGGTTATGTCTTAGGGTTGTCTGCCCTAAAGGAATGTAATATAATGTAAAGTCATGTCAGCCTACCCATGGTCTGTGAACCATGGGATTGTATAAACAGAGCGAGGCTCTAAGTTGTAAAGATAGCGAAGGAATTTAGGCACTAACCATAGGTAAATGAATTCGTTTCACTCATCAAACAACTCTATAATGTGTTTATGATAGTTGTAAATCAATATGATAGTGATTTCTTAAGCACAACTCTTGTTCGGAAAGCACACAAAGATCGCATAGGAATTTATTTCAAACTGTGGAAATAAAAGGAATTTCTCAAATATTCAACACATCTGCATGCTCTTAAACAATCAAACAAAGAAATTCAATCAAAACTAAATTGTAGTGAAAAGGGAACTAATTGTAACTGATTTAACATTGACATTCTTCATGCAAAATACAAAGAAAACCCAGATGGGTGGGCCCGGCCGCACGTGGGGGCTAAGGAACTTACAGTAACGAAACGATTTTGAGCACAATCAACGTATTAACATCAGCACTCCATCAATGCATTCAATCGAAATTCAAAGCAAGATAATTATCAATACCTTCAATTGAAAATGAGTCACAATTACACATTAATTACTTCAAGGTTTGAGTGCTGCCTCCTTTCTTATGCTTGCTGCTCTGCTTTTATACATGTTGTAGATTAATTACAAACAAATTCATGCCATGTTTGAATTCTCTAGATGGCCTTCAAATAGATAATGGTTGATGTTGATGTTGATCAGTATAGGGATGGAGGACAAGAACTTAACAAACCATAACTATGGCATAAAAATAGGCAGATCTAAATTTGACTGTTAAGTACAAATCTCAACATTTTATATAAATTGGCTTCATAGAACTCCGCATATCTCCCAAACCATAAGGAATTTTAGAAAAATATTTTAGAGTTCGTAAACTGGCTATATGGGGACCAAAACCCATGTGTCACTTGTTCTTCATTTTCCTTCATCTGCATGGAAATCGAGTCGGAAGTTGGTAGTTTGAAACTTATTGCAAATTTGGGCAAACTTATGAATTTCCTTCTAGAGACCCACACGAGTGACCTTAGTGCAATCCAGGTTATGGAAAGGTACTACAGCATCATTTCTGACAATGAACTCTCTCTGTTTCTCTGGAAGCATGCCAAAAGTGTCAAAATCCCCAAATTGGCCATTTTTTTACTCTGTTGGCTCGTGAAGAAACTTGGTGATGGAACCCTATGAAAATTATCATAGTGAAACCGTCATTAGTAAATCATGGCATAATCATCTTTAATCATAGAAAAGCTAATAAAACCAATGATAATCAACCACGAGGCATAGGATGTGATTTGGTGATAAATTATCGAATTAGGTTACGAAACGGGTTAAAGACCTAGGGTTTTAGGATATGAATGGTGATTTTTCATGATGAAAACATGGGCATTTTCGAGGCCCATCATCCCCCCATGCCTGAGATTTTGCATGTCCTCATGCAAACAAATGCTTTGCTCATATATAGGTTCTTGTGGGACAACATTACTTGGATATTTGAAGGTGTTGGTTCTTGTGGAGTAGCACTTACTTAAATGCTTGGAGGGGTTGGTTCTTGTGGTGAAACACTCTTCATACCTAATAAGTCACACTAATTTATTGAGCAATACAAATTGAGGACAAGAAAGGGACGAGTGAAGGAGAGATCAGTGACAAAGATGGTGAATGGGCGATTGGTACTCTGTCTTCATAAGACTAATGTCTATAGGCGGTTTTCTTTATCATTTTATAGCAGTAATGACTTCATCCTAATGTTTTTCATCATGGGAGGAGAACACATCATAGAGGCTGCTTTATCAATGCACCATAAGGTTTTTAATTTTAACATGGTCTTGTAATCAGAGTATATGCGGAGTGAATGGAAGGATAATAAAAGGATGATGTTTATGAAAGATGAAATGCATGGAATGAGAAGTGGTGAATCATTAAGTTTCTTTAAACTTATAATCAATTAGAGAATCATAAGCCAAATATACCTCAAGTTTTACCTTTATCATTGATGTGTCTCGTGCTGCAAGATGAAGAGGAAGATGAATTAGAACACGGCTAAAGATTGGAGTTGGAATGACTACTGCTAATGTGTATATGGATCTGCTAAAGAAGGCTAAAGTGGAGATAGTAAAGGAGGTTGAAAAATGAAGATCCCCTTCTCCCCCCATGCTTGAGGAGTTATATGTCCCCAAACAAAGAAGGAAGATGACTATTGCAAATGATGATCAAGCTGCTATATGGCAACCTTTATTGAAACAAGATGACTGCTACAAGAAAAGAACATGGTGCTACAAATGTCCACACTATTACAAATTTGTACTGAGATCACAAAACCGTATAGTCTTCAACCACTACACACTATGTGAAATCCTACTTATGTGAATAAATGGTGTCGATTTTTAACATAAGCAAGAATCATTGGATTACTGACCATTGACGAAGTCATTAACCAATGCGAGATATCCCACCTGTGATGTCAATGAGAATCAAGGAACTAAGTGCATTCTACTAGCCATTAATAAATTTGTTGAAGTCAAATGAACAACAAAATTCATCCACCAAGAAGCATTGATGTATTCCTTTGGTAGATGACTAGGATACCTCCCATTGAGGCATGCAGGCTCCTAAGTACCTGATCTAACCCTAGCCTTGGTATCAAATAATTTGTTGATGTTAATGGGACAAATCGTTTTGGCATGTGGGCCTTAACAAATCCTACATCAACCAACACTGGTACAAGACATAATGATTTGAATAACTTATACAAATTTACAAACATTATTGTGAACTTTTCCTACCAGTTACCTAGTTTTCAAGCAAAGTCCCTGCCCAGTTGTGCCAAACAAGTTGGTTTTCACAAAAGGATTTATTTTATGTTTACTATTTTCATTTATTTATTTACAATACAAACTTTCCTATTCTTCTGAAGAAAGGGAGATAACTCCTTCAAGTTAAGGAGTACTTCCAATGAAGCCACGTGCTAAGTAGGTACAAATAGATATTCATGCTCAGATTTAACATATAAACTTGGAAGTGTACATGAGCATGAAAAACCGACAAATGTACTTGATATGAAAACAAGAGTTCTAGAAGAGGAGAATACTGCCTCGCTTGACTTGTTGTTTAGAAACAATGTTCGACGTAATCTTGGTATTATTGGTCCATTTCTTGATTTGGTCCATGCTGCTTATCCTCTTCTTCCATGTCATGTTAATTGTTCTCTATAGGGTGAGTAGTCTCTTGATTACATTCCGGATTTGTTGATAGACGTGTCAATAACTCCTCGATCTTAGGTTCCAGTGGATGTTCTCCACTGATTATAGTGCATGATTCATTCATATCGTTAGATGACTGGTAAGGGAAACCAAAAGAGACTTCCAAATCCTCTTGTGGTGGTGGATAAATGGACAAGTTCTTGAATATTGTCAAGAAGTTTTCTTCCTAAGAGGTAGAGGTCAAGATCCTAGTAGTTGCTAGGGCTTGTGAGAGGTCCTTCATATTTATCATCTTCAAGTCCATATGGTTGATTGATAGTCCCTATCTCCACACACATATTAGTATTGGGGGTTCTTACAGCACCCTAAAATGATATAACGTTAGAGATTGGAATCTGAAGATGAATTTAAAATCTATATTGACTTAAATAAAACTCACCACACTTGAGAACAATTAGAATACTATTTAATCTATTAAAAGCGAAACAATTCGTAAATTAAATATCTCACAGAGTGTTTCAGACTATTCTAAGACCTATGCTGCTTGTAAGGCTTAGCTATGGTTCATGTAGATGTGTCTTACTAAGTCTATGAGATTTATAGACTTTTTTGAATTACATGAAATACAGAAATGAAATCAAACTACTTCTTCTTCTACGCATAAAGATAAAGGAAATATAAACTCAAGAACAAGTAGTGATCGGTCAGACTTTGGACCAACCCCGACAAAAAGTGGACGGTTGTCCCTTCGCTCACATATTATCGTACTCTCTCTGCCCTCTGACAATCCTGCATAATCTTGAAACTTAGATGATAATGATGACCTGAATAACAAATGACAAACTCCCTCGCAACGGTGCCAAAATGTTGAGAGATTAAATTGTCAGATTAAATCCCTTAATATTAATTGTCAACCCGGGGTTCATAAGCACGAATTGCCTTGTGATTTCTTTGTTCAGGGCTAGGTTAGAGTTTAATAATTTCCTTATAATAATTTATGAAGTAATAAACACATTAATACTCACAAATTCATAAGAAGTGAAATCATATAACTGTCATGAGCAAACCCAACAATCAAATTTAATCTAGAGATTTCAAAAACCTTTACAAACTCTAGCATTCAAATCTGAACTCAACAAACTATTGAACTATGAATCTCAAGTGATAAAAATGGACTTCCACTCACACAAAACTTACTTAATCAAACCCTCAAATGCTGGTACCAGATCTTCTATTTGTAATAACAGTTTAATCATCACTCAACAAGCAATCTATAATGATGGAAATTCAATCCTTAAGAAAACAAACAAATTTGCACTAATATCCATTTGACCCTTAAGGAATCTACACAAATAACAATTCACTCCTGAAGCAAATAAGCAATCTATAACAATTCAATTCTTAAGAAAACAGGTAATTAATACTGATAGAAACTCAATCAAACAATTGATCTATACCTAATGGTTTGTTACCCTATTAACAGATATTCGAAAGTTAAGTACTAATATGGAGAAATCATTCTATTCTACTCTATCACTCACTAATTTATTGTTATACTCGCAATTAGGTAACCTACAGGTCTTAATTGATGAAAGCAACTCAAACACTAAGCCTATTCAGCGTGTAGCAATTCAATCAAACAATTTCTAAGAAATTGTACTTAAATCACTTTTATAATCACACCACCTTGTGCTTGTAAATATCTTTATTCAAAACCAATGTGCTACTGTGAAATCCAATCGACGGTTTAGCTATGAAATGGTTAATCAAAACCCTATGAAAAAGGGAGATCAATCATCCAAATGGGATTGATTATCGCATAGAACAAGGTAGAGCATTTGTGCAAATCAAACTAGTGAAATTGGTCATTACACGAACAGGGGAAGGCATGTATTGAACTAAAGAGATTGTATTTGATAGTTGATTACACAAACGTCTTGTGGTGTTCTGCTTTCAATCCACAATGCATTAATCCACGAGTCTATTTGTTTGAATGAAGCAAGACAGCAGCAATGGTAAACCATTCAACATCCATGCAAGTAATGTATATATGTTGTGATTATCAACCAAATTCATTTTAAACCAAATCAATTACATCATTCAAACAATAATGAAGTGTTTCCCTATATTGTATTGCCTACAAAATGATAATGATTCAATCAGAGAATTAATTTGATCCAAGTCTTTAGAGGAAACAGAGGCTGATTTGGTGAATAAACTAGTCCTATTCTAATCAATTCAAATCTCATTCATTCTTGATTGTTGGAGAGATCTAAAGTTATTTCGGCACTAACCATAGGTAAATGAATTTGTTTCGCTCATAAAAAAACTCTATAACACATTTATAATAGCTGTAAATCAAGATGATTGAGAGGTCTTGAGCACAACTCTTGTTTGGAAAGCACACAAAGATCGCACAGGAATTTGATTGCAAATTGTGGAAATAAAAGGAGTTTCTCAAATATTCAATGCATCTACATGCTCTTAAATAGTCAACCTATTGGGCATGGAATCCCTCTGTTAGTGTCGGTATCTTCATCCCTCCATCAGAGATCAAATCCTCTTGTTGCATTGCATATTAGGTGTCTTGCTCAGTCAGTTGCATTCCATTAGGCGCATGGATCATCTAACTGTAGTGGCTTATCATATAGTTTCCATCATGTTATCTACCTGTTGGTTCATGTGTGTTCATTTCAAAGCATATACAGTCATCTCTTGTCTTAAAGATTGCAAAGATCTTGCTTTAGGGTTTTATTGTCATTTAGGTCTAGGGTTTCATTAGGGTTTCATAAAAAAGGTCTCCAAAATGTCAAATAATTACCAACAGGCCATGAGGAGGTTCCAGCATCAATAAAATTCATCATCAAGTGTTTGAAAATGTGTTTTTCCACAACAGAGTATTTAGCTTTTATTGTACAAAAATCATGAAATTTTGTTTTCTTCATTGTATATCACCTGATTTCTTTCCTTAGCCCCAGTAGTTCCAACACCTGCAAAACAAGCAAATCTCGGGTCATTTAGTTCATCACAATGTTTAAATGAAGTGAAAAAGTCCAAAAATAGAGTTTGAAAATAAACTCATTTACAAAACATTATGAAAGTGGGTTTGGAAAAATTAAAATCTAAAAGCTCCATGTGTAAATCATGTCTCCAAATGTTTAAAGCTCATTTGCACTCCAAGAGAAAAGAGAAAGTTGAGAAAAGTGGTTGTGGTGAGCAAGTGAGAAGTTTGGGCAAAAATTGCTCCAAGTTATCGGCGCACTGCACTGGGCAGGAGGCGTGGCGCACATATCCGACACGACGCATTGGGCCTAAGACTTCAGTTTTATTTTGCACGGGCGCGGCGCATATGTTGGGCGCAGCGCATTGGGTTGTATGCATGGCGCACACAACCAGAGAGCACGAAAGCTGCCAGAACTTGCTCCAATTGCCCAAAACGCACAGATTTGTCTTGTTACAAGTAGGTAGAGCCTCCATCATTGTTTTTTTTATCCAGTTTTGGTGCTTATGTCATGGTGGTTGATGAATGGTGATTGTTTAAAGAAATCAAACCCTACCATTTGAAATTCCTCAAAGAAAGTTGATGCCTAGGGTTTTGATGACTGTTTTGCCACAAAGTGCACTCCCTTACCCCATTTTCCCATTTATTCCCTTATTCCCTAAGTTCCCCTATCCCCTAAATTCACTAATCCCCTATCCCAAGTTCCCTTTCCCAAAATCCCAAAATTCCCAAACCCTAGTCCTATACAAAAGCTCCCAAACTACACTTTAATTCCCTGTTCCCTTAAATAACCCTACCCCAACTGTCCCTAATTCCCTATTTCCCTAAATTACCCCTCCACGGTCCCTCATTTCACTACTTTCCCTTGGTGGCAAAGGTCAAACACATCACCAAAGACAGTTCAAGACAATTTAACATATCAACACCTACCTCTCCAAGGCAGTTTATCTATTAGCAGACATGGCATTTGATCCTTCATATGATTATGAAGAGGAGACCCATAGTGACTCACCTACAGAGGGACATGCACCAAGCAGGCCTCATAGAGGTGGAAAACACATTAGAGAAGAACCAACCACTCTTACTGAATTACAGGCCTGCCCTCTTGCCATCTCTTGTTTCCAACATCAGTCATGTTATGAATTTTGTGAGAAAGTTGCTAGCATTCAGTATCATCATGAGTTGGCTCACTTCTCTGTACTGCATTTACATGGTGATCAAGCCACTCTAGCGAGTTTCACTTTCACATTAACACCAAAATCCATTTCACTAGCAACCGGCATACCCAACATTGGAGCGCAATGGAACAAGAGGCAGAAAATTGACCGGCAGCATTATGAACCGTATATCAAGCCCGTCTTTTTGAGACATCTCAAGAGAGTGTTTCCTTTTTGGTACCTCAAGGATGAATATGCTCCTTTAATGAAACTGATCATGAAGTATTTCAGCTATGAGGGCCGGTTCTCCTGCTTATATGCTTATCATATCAGGCTGCTGATGCATTTTACCCAGGTACGGATGATGAACATCCCTTACTTCATGTGCTGAAACATAGAGAAAATGACCACCCTTATGCAACACAAGACTCCTCAGCAGCAATTCAACAATATTTACCATTTTGCTCTCATCAAAATTGTGGTCGTTCATCAGCTTGGCTTTTAGGGCATCTCTTGGGAGGACTTCATCTCTCGTGATTTTTTTAGATCTTCTAAGGGACCTTCAGAGGCTTTGCATGAGACAGGTAGACTTTCTTATTAGCATGAAGGCCATGAGGCACAGACTTCTACTATGCCGGTGTTCATTACATATCAGAAGGGCAATAGACAGTTGTTTGCAGCAGCAAAGCGAGTGTTATCTCCACCCAGGGTGGAAGGGGCCTCACTTCCAACATCAGCACAATAGGTTCAGGACTGAGGCAAGAGGCCATTGCAGGAGGAAGGACCATCAGGTGAGTGGGAGACTGATTTCATTCTCATTGAGGGTGATGATACCAATATGGGATCGTAAAGCACCAATCTTAGAGAAATCATTAAGGAGCAGCAGGCGGACATTGATGCCCTGACTACCAACTTGGATAGAGCCCAATGGACTATATAGTACCTGGAGTAGAGGAATAAGTAGTTTGAGGACCAGCAGGTGATTATGGAGTTTCAAAACATTCAGGACAATCACCAAGCTGCCCAAAGGAGGAGGGTGGACTTCACTTCATTGCAGCAAGAGATCAATGCCGATAGGTAGTCATGGCTTGAAAGAGCCAATATCCACTTGGAGAGGAAGCTAGGAAAGGCCAACAAGGAGAAAAACTTGTTGAGACACATGGCTATTCATTACATGGCAAGGAACAAAGTTTGCAAGGTGAGAATCAAGAGTTTGAAGGCAAAATTGAAGAAGGCATCCAAGAGGCAAAGCACATGATCGACTTCGGATATTGGCTGAGGCTTCCTTGGCCCAACATAGCTCTTGATACAAAAGTCCCAACCCAAATTTCAAAAAAATTGGAGCAATTTTTTCATTTGGAAACTTTTTGGCACAAAAACAGGTTTTTCTGCCCTATGCTCCGTGCCACATGGCGCTCGCTTTTGCTAGGGGCCGCCAACTCACAAAAACTCAGCATTTTTGGATTTGGTATGAAACGTTATGCTTGTCTACCTATGGCCAAGAAATTTGGGCAGGTTTTGAGCCCTCAAAAAGGTCAAAAACACTTAAAAAATGACCTCACTGCCCCTATTTTGACACATAGGAAGCAGTGTTGGAAGAATGGACTTTTGGAGGGGCAAATAGAGGCCAAATTCAAAAATTCCACTTGAGTTAGAAAGTAGATAGGCAGACCTTTCTAACAAGAACACCTAGAGTGCATTTGAACATCAGGAAGTCCTCCAAAAGTGGGTCCAAATAGGCGTGATGCATGGAGAATCAGACGCGGCACATAGAGAAAAAATTGCCAGTTTGACCAAGTTTTGCTCTATTTTTCGCACAGCTTTGTCTAGTTTGACTTTTTCACTTTCCTAATGGAAAATTTGTGATTTAATTTGATGAACATTGATGGATCATGATTTAAATATGTTATATTTTCACTTGTAGAGGTAGATTCATTAGTTTAAAGGTTGTTTGAAACTGAATGAATTAGTTCCCTTGTTTCTAGAGGCATGCTGTTATGTTGCCTAGTTTCTAGTTCTCAATTTAGAATCAGTTGGATCAGCTCCTAAACATGTGAGCTTGACCCCTAGAGGAAAGGATGAGCTATGTTTGTCTATATTATGTTGTTTTTCAGTCATTAGCATGGTTGGACTCTTGAGAAATCCTTGAGCTTGATTGTACATTCATATCAGCATTTTGGCTAAGGAATTGAGACCAGGATTTGCAGCACTCTTTGGGATCCATGTGGAAATTTGTCTTAGTACATTGCTTTTCTCTGTAATTGTCAATTTTCTTATGTGTTATGTATGTCATTCTCTATTTTGTTTCTTCTGAACTAAACAAGCAATAGTGTAAGTAGAATCCATTGAAATTGCAGTGCTCTACTTGAAGTTTGCTTTAGTTGTTTGATGTTTGCAGCTGTTTGGGGAGGATCCATGCTTGCTCTTGCCCTCTTCAACACCTCACCTATCTATTCCTTCCATCTCATTCAAATTTAAGTGCCAAAACAATTGCCTACCTTGCCCCATTGAGATCTCTGCAGGATTGAGCCTCAATCCCCGCACCCAAAATCTATCTTTCCATCTAAGCCAACAAATCATCTTTTTATTCAATCAATCTCTCTTACACTCATACCTAGCATAATATCAGAAGATATTTCAGTCATCTCAAGCCCTCATCAATCATAATTTTCTGAGATTGACCCGGAGAGATCCCTCTCCTAACCTGGTAGGGCTAGCTACCAGGCTGAGCATGGTTTGATGTTGGTCCTGGATCCTACCTTTTTAGCCTGAGGTAAATCTAGGCTCTAACATAGTGGCTACAATACTGGGGAATAAATTGCTTGTTTTTTAGTGTTCTTCATTTTATAAACTATAGACAAAGTCTAAAGATTAGCCAGGTAGCCTTCGAAATGCTTTTGCTTTGCATTAGTGTAAGTAGATAAAAGCTAGTTCAGTCAATCTCCAGTCTAATCTTATAAATGGAATATCTAAGTTGCAAGTTTCCCTAGTACATGTATCAAGTTAGATCTGATTGTTGATGGTGGACAGTAGTCAGACACATATGAACGCTGAAATCATTCACCTGGCGACTCCAGTGTCGAAGAATCCCAAGGTTCAGAATTTTTATGGTGACTCTACCCTTCAAGAACTAGTAGCCTGAAAAATTTCTTGGTCAATTCATTGTTATCAAAATAGTTTCGCTAAATCCAAGGTATGCTCCCATGAGCAGAGATCACATTCCAGGTTTTCCAAATAAAATTCCAAATGTAGATTGGCAAAGGAATTTGCCTACGTTTAAAGATGATGATAGGAAGGATGTTGCTTTACATCTAATTAGATTTCGCATACATATTCGCAAGTTGAAGGTTGATTTTCCTGAAGATTGCTTGATGAAGATATTCATGGCCACTCTAGAAGGTGAAGCCCGATCTTGGTATGAAAGTTTTCCCCCTGCTTGTATTTACTGTTTGAAGGATTTTCATACCATGTTCTTTGAGAGGTATAAAGAATCTTATCCATCATTAAATTTAGTTCAGAACTGTTGCAAATATGTTTATAGTTTTATTGAACATCTTGAGAAAGTTTATGAAGATGATGACTTCATGGAAGCCCTTTATGAAAATCCATTTCAGCAGCATAAAGAGGATATTTATCAAGATGTGCAGGAAAATATGCAACTAGATCAAGATCTTACTACCATGGAAGATGATGAAAGAGAAGGTTTTATTTTAGATCTGTCCATAGAAGAAGACAACATGTAGGAAAGTCAACTTTCAATCTTAGAATGTGAAAAAGTCAAGTTGGTTATTTCAGATCTACATTCAGGTCGTGATGATCAAGACGACCTTGTTCTGAATCCCATGAAGGAAAGCTCTGTTGTTGAGTTCATCTGGAATGAAAAAGTCAGAGTTATTGAACAAATCCTTCATGAGGAGGTAATCCAGTCATTTTATGAAAAACAAGATGAAAACTTTGTTCGAGTTAGTGAAAAATATGCTTTCAATAACTCAGTGGTAAATAATAATTTGGATAGTTTGGTTGCCATGTCATATGAAGATGATCAACAATGTTTCCAAATTTCAAAAGATCCGGACTGTCATTTACGTTTTTCATGTTTTTCATGTTATTTTAGGAGGACAACAATTGCTTGAGCAAAAGAAAACAAAAAGTATTATCTCCTCTATCTAAAGATGAAATAGATCAACTCCTAAAAGGTCAGGTTACAGCTCAAGCTAATGCAGGTCTGCAGTGTGCACATGGACAAGAAGGTGTTGGTGAAACTTCTTCCCCTTTTGGAAATGATGACAGTCTTGTAATTAGCTTTATATATCAGCAAACAAATAATATTTTCTTTCATGAAGATGATAAGGCTCTCATGTTTGATAATCTTGAAGAATGTTTTTTGTTTAAGAATGACCTACACCATGAAGTTGAGGAATATGAGCTTGAGAGAGACAACATGCCAGAATTTCTCATGATCAAGGAATTTATAGCTAACACTCAGATGGCAGAAGCTTATACCTCTTTGTGCCTTCCTATCACTCGGAAACCAGTTTTTCTTTCAGATCAGAATGAAGGGAGTACTTGTATTTTTGCTGCTGGATCTCAAGCCAAGCTAGTGCCTCAGGATTTTGAAGATCCTTTTGACATTCTTTTGAAAGCACTAGAGAAGATGAATGTTGCCTGGTTCGCTAGCATAAGCCTTGGTTTCAGTTCTTATTGTGAGTTTCCTACATTTACATCGTTCTACCTGCTCGGGACAAGTGAGAGCATAATTTTAGTATGTAGCCATCTACTGGGTTGGTTACATTGGAAGGCTCACTACACATGATTGTACATATTTCATTTCATCAGTAGGCAAGTGGTTGTCAACATGATTTGAAGTTCTCAAATCTCGATGGTCTGCTGCCATTTAAAATCTTTGTAAGTACTTGTTTCAGTTAAGTTAGTCTTGAGTCATTTTTTGTTTCAGTTAGTTTAAAGAAAGTTTTAGTTGACTATCTAGTTTCATCTTTTGAGAGTCTTGTTTCAGTTTTGGATTAGTTAGTTCAACTATGAGTCTTGAGTCAAAGTTTCGTAGTAATTGGCTTTTGCGTGTTTTGAAGTTATTGACTCCATAGCCCAATGGATGAAGGCATTGCCATCTTTCCCAGGGATCTGTAGTTCTTGGCACCTCCAAGGAGATACCATCCCCATTGGAGCTAATGTTAGTGTCGGTATCTTCATCCCTCCATCAGAGATCAAATCCTCTTGTTGCATTGCATATTAGGTGTCTCGCTCGGTCGGCTACATTCCATTAGGCGCATGGATCATCTAATGGTAGTGGCTTCTCCTATAGTTTCCATCATGTTATCTACCTGTTGCTTCATGTTTGTTCATTTCAAAGCATATACAGTCATCTCTTGTCTTAAAGATTGCAAAGATCTTGCTTTAGGGTTTTATTGTCATTTAGGTCGAGGGTTTCATTAGGGTTTCATCAAAAAGGTCTCCAAAATGTCCAATAATTACCAGCAGGCCATGGGGAGGTTCCAGTATCAATAAAATTCATCATCAAGTGTTCGAAAATGTGTTTTTCCTCAAAACTCTATTTTGAGGAAAAAATAGAGTATTTAGCTTTTATTGTACAAAAATCATGAAATTTTGTTTTCTTCATTGTATATCACTCCATCTGCACCCTGGTTTCTTTCCTTAGCCCCAGTAGTTCCAACACCTACAAAACAAGCAAAGTTCAGGTCATTTAGTTCATCACAAAGTTTAAATGAAGTGAAAAAGTCCAAAAAACAGAGTTTGAAAATAAAGTCATTTACAAAACATTATGAAAGTGGGTTTGGAAAAATTAAAATCTAAAAGCTCCATGTATAAATCATGTCTCCAAATTTTTAAAGCTCATTTGCACTCCAAGAGCAAAGAGAAAGCAAAGCAAAGTGGTTGTGGTGAGCAAGTGAGAAGTTTGGGTGAAAATCGCTCCAAGTTACCGGCGTGGCGCATTGGGTAGGAGGCGCGACGCACATACTCGACGCGGCACACTGGACCTCAGACTTCAGCTTTATTTTTCACAGGAACGGCACATACTCTGGGCATGGCGCATTGGGTTGGATGCACGGCGTACACAGTGAGAGAGCACGAAAACTGCTAGAACTTGCTCCAATCACCCAAAACGCACGGATTTATCTTGTTACAAGTAGGTATAGCCTCCATCATTATTTTTTTTACCCAAGTTTGGTGCTTATGTCATGGTGGTTGTTGAATGCTGATTGCATAAAGAAATCAAACCCTACCATTTGAAATTCCTCAAAGAAAGTTGCTGCCTAGGGTTTTGATGACTGTTTTTCCACCAAGTTGACTCCCTTACCCCATTTTTCCATTGATTCCCTTATTCCATAAGTTTCAATATCCCCTAAACTCACTAATCCGCTATCCCAAGTTCCCTTTCCCAAAATCCCAAATGTAAATTCCCAAACCCTAGTCCTATACAAAATCTCCCAAACTACACTCTAATTCTCTGTTCCCTTAAATAACCCTACCCTAACAGTCCCTAATTCCCTATTTCCCTAAATTACCCCTCCACAGTCCCTCATTTCACTGATTTCCCTTCATGGCAGAGGTCAAACACATCACTAAAGACAGTTCAAGAAAATTTAACATATCAGCACCTACTTCTCCAAGGCAATTTATCTATTAGCAGACATGACATCTAATCCTTCATATGATTATGAAGAGGAGACCCATAGTGACTCACCTACAGAGGGACATGCACCCAGGAAGCCTCATAGATGTGGCAAACACATTAGATAAGAACCAACCACTCTTGCTGAATTACAGGCCTACCCTCTTGCCATCTCTTGTTTCCAACATCAGTCATGTTATGAATTTTGTGAGAAAGTTGCTAGCATTCAGTATCATCATGAGTTGGCTCACTTGTTTGTACTGCATTTACACGGTGATCAAGCCACTCTAGCTGGTGTCACTTTCACATTAACACCAGAATCGATT